>OU015472.1:22943971-23003260 GCA_907164805.1 Brachyptera putata
CGGTCGACACGTACACGACACGCACCTTCTCGTTTCTGTCGCTCGAACGTGACTGAGAGTGAAACCAGTCCCGTCCAGATGTCTCTCTCTCTCCCTCTCTCGCTCTCTCGCTCTCTCGCACACTCGCTCTCTCACAAGATTAAAACTAATGATTTTGCGTTTATTGTTCTCTTCTTACAACTCTATCAAGTCAGCACATCTTTATTATTTTATCTTATTCGGTCATTTCTTTCCTCCGAGAATTGAATACAGCAATCAGACTAGACTGGCTTTCATAGTCTTTGATTTTCAATTAGTATTTTTATTTTAGATCTAGATTTCAGCTAAATTCAACGAGATTCTAATTTGATTCGTTCGGAAGTAACACATGGATGGCAAGCTGTAAAGAATACTTCAACATGTTGGTTAGATAACAAGAGTGGCGATCAAGTCGGCCGTGACTAATCTTCCACAGCAATGAGAAACGTGTGACAAACTACTGGTCGGCAACAAGTGCCTGTCACCTCACTTCACTGATCAGTTGAGTGTTTATTCGTTGATGATGATAGAAATACTAATAGTTATTCCGTAAACAGGTCCATTAGCACTTCATGCATGAACAGGTACAATAACTAGTGAGTGCATACCTGTAATATATTGCTTATCACTTCACACTTGAACCGGTAAAATAACCAGTAATAATAACCGTAATATCACCGATTCACACTTGAACCGGTAAAATAACCGGTAAAATTACCAGTAATAATAACTGTATAATATATTACCACTTCATACTTAAACCGGTAAAATAGCTAGAAAGTGCACACCGGTAATATAGAGCTTAGTACTAAAACATTTGAACCTGTAAACCTGCCAGTAATAATAACGGTAAAATATTAGCACTTCCCACTTGAACCAGTCAGCGATAATAAGAGTAATAATACGATGTCACGCTCAAAACGTCAGAGAACCATTTCACTGCGCATGCTCGCCGCTACTGCTGACCGAACAGGCGTGCAGATCGCCAGCTACTCGGGCTCTCACTCTCACTCGATCTGTTGACCCACTTCCAGTACCAACATTCGAACACTGCAGACAGGTTCTGCATGCATGCATGTTGTCGTGATTGGAATGCAAGTGGTTCGCGCAGGAGGATCTGCGCAGGGGATTCCAAACGGGCGTTGACGCCTAGCGTCGTTTTGCTAATGGGTAAATAAGTGGACTGTATTTGTAATGCGACTGACGTGATAAAGAGATGCTGCCGGAGCGAGGTTGATTGGCGGCGTGCAGGTGCGAGGTTGATTGGCGGCGCCGTGAAGAAACTTATTGGAGGGTGAAAGGACGAACTAAATTTACGGCAGTAATAAAATGAGGGGTTGAAAGGAATATGGATTGAAAACAAAATAGATTGGAGTGAATAAATGATACGAAAAGAGAAGCTTACACACGGAGCTTACACAGCTTACACAGCTTACAACGTAAATAAAAAACACGTGACTGCGAATCGACTGTCTTTCTGGTCAACGAGAAGGAAAAACCGAAGAAAAAAGTAAACAAAATAGCGCTACTGCGAAGTGCTTGTATTGAGAGCCAACTGAATACTCAAGGGTTGAAATGTGACCTTGACCCTTGACCTGAACCGGTCGAAACGATAACTATAATACTCGTACGAATGACGAAACAAACTAAAATATGCGGTCAAATGCGTGTAATCAAAAATGAACAAAGGGGAAACGACATAGTTGAAAGCACGGACGGGAGTTGCGTCGGGAAACAGTAAATTAGGCAATATTGGCGCCAACCGAGTGCATGGAAGTCGATTTAGCGGAATATCGGAGTTTTTGTTAATAACGTTCAAACAGTATTAAACATCAAAATTAGGATAGGCACAAGAGGGTAACATACATATTTTAATACCTACACGATGGTATAAGAAAATAATTGGATGAGCGAAGCGAAGACTCAATTTCACTTGACCCAAAAAAAATGTACATTTTTTTTTCGCGCTCTACAGGTCAGACGAAAATTCAAATTCGATTGAAACTTGGCATGCCCATGTGCCATCATCTGGATTGAATCCCATCAGTTTTTATACGCAATCGGTTGCACCACTTCTGAGAAAACTAATTTTCCAAATTACCCATAAGAATAAGCCAGAGAAAAATTTTCGTAAAATTATGTCCTTCGAAAAAATTCAAATTTTCACCAAATAATAATATAATAATTAATAATGATACACATTATTCCGAACTTTCACAGGAATCCAATCAGTAGTTTTGATATAAAAAATTATATAATGACACAAAAAAAGCAAGAGAAGCATTTTCGTACAAAAAATGTCTTTCGAAAAAATTTAAATTATCACCAAATCTCAATATAATAATGATACATATTATTTCAAACTTTTACTGAAATCCAATCAGTCGTTCAGATATAAAAAATTATTGATTGATATTTTTACACATCGTTTTAAAGCTATTAAGAAAACCAATTAAATCCAAGCAACAAGTGTCACCAATTAATGGAGAACGATTAAAACAAGGTCTTCTTTATTATCGAAGAAATTATTGAGAGTGAGTAATGAATATAAGAGGAGGGTCTCAAGGTGTATATGTATACAGCTGTCATCACGTTTCATATAGTAGTCTAATATCATAATATATAATATTAAATTGCATCTAATAATCCCTTCATTAGAATAGTCTTCGAAATAAACCAACCGAATGGAAAGATTGATTTTCAGATGAGCGTAGCGAAGATTTTCATTCCATAAACCGAAAAATTTTGGTCTTTTTTTTTTTTTTTTTTTTTTTGTGTAATTTTGTAGGCGGCATACAGGTCAGGAAAAAGTTTCAATCAACTCGAAAATTTTCACAAATTGGTGTTATACCAGAATAGGTTGAGATTGTTTTTCAGAAAAATCGGTCGAACGGTTTTTCCGAAAAAAAATTGGAAAGTATGGAAATTCCCCATAAGAATAGGCCAGGGGAGAAATACTTGGATTTTTTTTTCAAAAGCTCTCAAATTTATACTGAATGTGGAAAGATCTATCACACCTATTTCAAGCGAATTATGGAACAATCGGATGTGACATAACGAAGAAAACGCATTTTTAATGTACTTTTTTACACATCAATAAAAGCAATTAAGAAAGCAATTAAGAAACTATTAAATGTGAGCAACAAGTGTCACAAATGAATTAAAACGTTTAAATTCTGTGACGGATATGAAGAAGGCACTGGTACCATTGTTGAGAAACCAAGGTCCATATACCAACAGACAGCCGCGGTTCTTAAATATTTGAAGTGATCCATGGCCTGTATATGTACATTGAGCTGACCAAATGTTCTTAATTCTACATTTCCATACTTCTAAGCTCATCTCACAACGCACATAAGGCGTTTTCCTAGTTAACTTGAATGCCGTCAAAACATCAACTTGATATAACTTTTTGAAAGAATTAAATGTCATTCTCATTAGCTCATCATCATTTAACTCATTATCTGTTTAAAACAAACAACTGATTACTCTTACCAATAATACTGTAATCTTTAAGAATAACATATTATTGTAACTTTGTATTTGCATACCCTTTGTTCTGTAAAACTTCAGTCATCACATGGCACAAATGAACTCTCAAGTCACAAGACTCACACTTGATTTATGAAATTTTCCACTGCATTTTGTGTGGAAGATATGGAATTATAATAGGAAAGAGGATCAGTCTAGATTCTCTCTTCGCTCTATAATTCTCTCTTCTCTAATTTCGAACTGTGTCTTTCGAGACGTTCCATCAATATGTCGATATAATATGTGTCTATTTGCGTGCTACTCGATCATTTTCTACTCTTTGCAACGAATTACAGTTTTGAATAATAATAATAATGATAATAATAATAATAATAATAATAATAATAAACCAACTGGGAATAAGTGTGTTTCTTTCTCATACCATGTGAGTACACTAAGTTGATTTTTACTCTAAAATCTTTGAATTGAACTCGATTTTGAAACGGAGACCGGATTTGTGTTCGAATTTGATAACCATATGAATAAATAACAACAGAACTGAGAAATTCAACAATGAATTTCAGAGGACGAAAATTTTTGACCGAAATGTACAGGGTACTTTTGGACATTTCGCAATTAATTTCTATGAACTGGTGAGAGCTATGATGTTCTAGTATTTTTTTATGAGTGAAACTTTATGGTCCCTGAATCCTCAGCAAATTTGACTATACTCGCATCAGCCATTTCCAAGAAAAAGGTGTCTGAATTATCCCAAAACTGCAATTTCCAGCCACTTTTCAGAGTCATCAAAAATCATCATTTTTTATTCGGCTTGAATTTTGTGGGAAGACAAGAGGCATTTCAAAAGAGTTATTCAGTTGAAATTTTGCTAATAATGTTAATGGAGAAGTAATTAGAAGGATTCCAGAATTCTATATAGGACCCTACCATGGTGAGTACACTAAGTTGATTTTTGCTTATAATCTTCAGATTAAACTCGATTATGAAACGGAGACCGGATTTGTGTCCGAATTTGATAATCATATGAATAAATAACAACAGAACTGAGAAATTCAACAATGAATTTCAGAGGACAGAAATTTTTGACCGAAATGTACAGGGATAACTAAGATACTTTTGGACCTTTCGCAATTAATGTCTATTAACTGGTGAGAGCTATGATGTTCTAGTATTTCTTCATGAGTATCACTTGATGGTCCCTGAATCCTCAGCAAATTTGGCTATACTCGCATCAGCCATTTCCAATAAAAAGGTGTCTGAATTATCCGAAAACTGCAATCTCCAGCCACTTTTCAGAGTCATCAAAAATCATCATTTCATATTCGGCTAATATTTTGTGGGAAGACAAGAGGATATTTCAAAAGAGTTATTCCGTTGAAATTTTGCTAATAAAGCTAATGGAAAAGTAATATGAAGGATTCCAGAATTCTATATAAGACCCTACCATGGTGAGTACACTAAGTTGACTTTTGCTTAAAATCTTTAGATTAAACTCGATTCCGAAACGGAGACCGGATTTGTGTTCGAATTTGATAACCATATGAATAAATAACAACAGCACTGGGAAATTCAACAATGAATTTCAGAGGACAAAATTTTTTGACCAAATGTACAGGGAACTAGGGTACTTTTGGACCTTTCGCAATCAATTTCTATTTACTGGTGAGAGCTATGATGTTCTAGTATTTTTTTATGTGTTCAACTTGATGGTCCCTAAATAGTCAGCAGATTCGGCTATACTCACATCAGCCATTTCCAAGAAAAAGGTGTCAGAATTATCCAAAAACTGCAATTTCCAGCCACTTTCCAGAGTCATCAAAAATCATCATTTTTGATTCGGCTAAAATTTTGTTGGAAGACAAGAGGACATTTCAAAAGAGTAATTCCGTTGGAATTTCGCTTTTAATGTCAATGGAAAAGTAATTTGAAGGATTCCAGGATTCTTTATAGGACCCTATCATGGTGAGTACACTAAGTTGGTTTATGCTTAAAATCTCCAAATTAAAATCGATTTTGGAACGGAGACCGGATTTGTGTTCGAATTTGATAACCATATGAATAAATAACAACAGAACTGAGAAATTCAACAATGAATTTTAGAGGACAAAAATTTTTGACCGAAATGTACAGGGTTAACTAAGATACTTTCGGACATTTCGCAATTAATTTCTATGAACTGGTGAGAGCTATGATGTTCTGGTATTTTTTTATGAGTTTAACTCGATGGTTCCTGAATTCTCAGCGAATTTGGTCATACTCGCATAAGCCATTTCCGAGAAAAAGGTGTCTGAATTATTCGAAAACTGCAATCTCCAGCCACTTCTCAGAGTCATCAAAAATCGTCATTTTTTATTCGGCTAGAATTTTGTGGGAAGACAAGAGGACATTCAAAGGAGTAATCTTGCTGATAATGCTGATGGAATAGCAATTAGAAGGATTCCAGAATTCTATATAGGACCCTACCATGGTGACTACACTAAGTTGATTTTTGCTCTAAAATCTTCAAATTGAACTTGATTTTGAAACGGAGACCGGATTTGTGTTCGAATTTGATAACCATATGGATGAATAACAACAAAACTGAGAAATTCGACAATGAATTTCAGAGGACAAAAATTTTCGACCGCAATGTACAGGGTTAACTAAGATAATTTTGGACCTTTCGCAATAAATGTCTATTAACTGGTGAGAGCTTTGATGTTCTAGTATTTTTTCATGAGTATTACTTGATGGTCCCTGAATCCTCAGCAAATTTGGCTATACTCGCATCAGCCATTTCCAATTAAGAGGTGTCTGAATTATCCGAAAACTGCAATCTCCAGCCACTTTTCAGAGTCATCAAAAATCATCATTTTTGATTCGGCTAAAATTTTGTTGGAAGACAAGAGGACATTTCAAAGGAGTAATTTTGCTAATAATGCTGATGGAATAGCAATTAGAAGGATTCCAGAATTCTATATAGGACCCTACCATGGTGACTACACTAAGTTGATTTTTGCTCTAAAATCTTCAAATTAAACTCGATTTTGAAACGGAGACCGGATTTGTCATCGAATTCGATACCCATATGAGTAAATAACAACAAAACTGAGAAATTCAACAATGAATTTCAGAGGACAAAAATTTTCGACCGAAATGTACAGGGTTAACTAAGATACTTTTGGACCTTTCGCAATTAATTTCTATGAACTGGTGAGAGCTTTGATGTTCTAGTATTTTTTCATGAGAATAACTTGATGGTTCCTGAATCCTCAACGAATTCGGCCATACTCGCATCAGCCATTTCCAAGAGAAAGGTGTCTGAATTATCCAAAAACTGCAATTTCCAGCCACTTTTCAGAGTCATCGAGAATCATCATCATTTATTCGGCTGAAATTTTGTTGGAAGACAGGAGGACATTTCAAAAGAGTAATTCCGTTGGAATTCTGCTAATAATGTTAATGAGAAAGTAATTAGAAGGATTCCAGAATTCTATATAGAACCCTTCCACGGTGAGTACACTAAGTTGATTTTTGCTTAAAATCTTCAAATTAGATTCGATTTTGAAACGAAGACCGGATTTGTGTTCGAATTTGATAACCATATGGATGAATAACAACAGAACTGAGAAATTCAACAATGAATTTCAGAGGACAAAATTTTCTGACCGAAATGTACAGGGTTAACTAAGGTACTTTTGGACATTTCGCAATTAATGTCTATGAACTGGTGAGAGCTATGATGTTCTAGTATTTTTTTATGAGTTCAACTTGATTGTCCCTGAATCCTCAGCAAATTTGGCTATACTCACATCAGCTATTTCCAAAAAAAAGGTGTCTGAATTATTCAAAAACTGCAATTTCCAGCCACTTTCCAGAGTCATGAAAAATCATCATTTTTGATCCGGCTAAAATTCTGTAGGAAGACAAGAGGACATTTCAGAAGAGTTATTCCGTTGGAATTCTGCTAATAATGCTGATGGAGAAGTAATTAGAAGGATTCCAGAATTCTACAATATGGGACTCTACCATGGTGAGTACACTTGGTTGTTTTTCGCTATGAAATCTCCAAATTAAACTCGATTTAGGAACGAAGACCGGATTTGTGTTCCAATTTTATCACACTACACATACATAACAACAGAACTGAGAAATTCAACTAAAAATTTCGAGCGACAAAAAAATTTGACCAAATGTACAGGGTTAACTAAGGTACTTATGGACCTCTCGCAATCAATTTCTATGAACTGGTGACAGCTATGATGTTCTGGTATTTTTTTAAGAGTATAACTTGATGGTCCCTAGATCCTCAGCGAATTTGGCTATACTCGCATCAGCCATTTCCAGAGAAAAGGTGTCTGAATTTCCCAAAATCTCCAGCCACTTTTCAGAGTCATGAAAAATCATCATTTTTGATTCGGCTTAAATTTTGTAGGAAGACAAAAGGACATTTCGGGAAAGTTATTTTGTTCAAATCTTGCTGATAATGCTAATGGAAAAGTAATTAGAAGGATTCCAGAATTCTATAATATGGGACTCTACCATGGTGAGTACACTAAGTTGTTTTTCGCTCTAAAATCTTTGAATTCAACTCGATTTAGGAACGGAGACCGGATTTGTGTTCCAATTTTATCACACTACACATACATAACAACAGAACTGAGAAATTCAACCAAAAATTGAAAGCGACGAAAAAATTTGACCAGAATGTACAGGGTTAACTAAGGTACTTTTGGACCTTTCGCAATAATTTCTATGAACTGGTGAGAGCTATGATGTTCTATTATCCTCTCAAGAGTATAACTTGATGGTCCCTAAATCCTCAGCAAATTTGGCTATACTCGCATCAGCCAATTCCAAGAAAAAGGTGTCTGAATTTCCCGAAAACTGCAATTTCCAGCCACTTTCCAGAGTCATGAGAAATCATCATTTTTGATTCGGCTAAAATTTTGAAGGAAGACAAGAGGACATTTCGAGAGAGTTATTCCGTTGAAATTTCGCTGATAATGCTGATGGAAAAGTTATTGGAAGGATTCCAGAATTCTATAATATGGGACTCTACCATGGTGAGTACACTGAGTTGTTTTTCGCTCTAAAATCTCTACATTGGACGCGATTTAGGAACGGAGACCGAATTTGTGTTCCAAATTTATCACACTACACATACATAACAACAGAACTGAGAAATTCAACCAAAAATTTCAAGCGACGAAAAAATTTTGTCAAAATGTACAGGGTTAACCAAGGTACTTTTGGACCTTTCGCAATTAATTTCTATGAACTGGTGAGAGCTATGATGTTCTAGTATTTTTTTCAGAGTATAACTTGATGGTCCCTGAATCCTCAGCGAATTTGGCTATACTCGCATCAGCCATTTCCAAGAAAAAGGTGTCTGAAGTTCCCGAAAACTGCAATTTCCAGCCACTTTTCAGAGTCATGAAAAATCATCATTTTTGATTCGGCTGAAATTTTGTAGGAAGACAAGAGAACATTTCAGAAGAGTTATCTCATTGAAATTTTGCTTATAATGCCATTGGAAAAGTAATTGGAAGGATTCCAGAATTCTTTAATATGGGACTCTACCATGGTGAGTACACTAAGTTTTTTTCGCTCTAAAATCTCTAATTTGAACGCGATTTAGGAACGGAGACCGGATTTGTGTTCCAATTTTATCACACTACACATACATAACAACAGAACTGAGAAATTCAACCAAAAATTTCAAGCGACAAAAAAATTTGGCCAAAATGTACAGGGTTAACTAAGGTACTTTTGGACCTTTCGCAATTAATTTCTATGAACTGGTGAGAGCTATGATGTTCTAGTATTTTTTTAAGAGTATAACTTGATGGTCCCTAAATCCTCAGCAAATTTGGCTATACTCGCATCAGCCATTTCCAAGAAAAAGGTGTCTGAATTCTCCAAAAACTGCAATTTCCAGCCACTTTTCAGAGTCATAAAAAATCATCATTTTTGATTCGGCTAAAATTTTGTAGGAAGACAAGAGGACATTTCAGAAGAGTTATTCCGTTGAAATTTTGCTAATAATGCTATGGAAAAGTAATCAGAAGGATTCCAGAATTCTATAATATGGGACTCTACCATGGTGAGTACACTAAGTTGTTTTTCGCTCTGAAAATCTCTAATTGAACGCGATTTAGGAACGGAGATCCGGATTTGTGTTCCAATTTATCACACTACACATACATAACAACAGAATTGAGGAAATTCAACCAAAAATTTCAAGCGACAAAAAAATTTGGCCAAAATGTACAGGGTTAACTAAGGTACTTTTCGGAACTTTCGCAATTAATTTCTATGAACTGGTGAGAGCTATGATGTTCTAGTATTTTTTTAGAGTATAACTTGATGGTCCCTGAATCCTCAGCAAATTTGGCTATACTCGCATCAGCCATTTCCAAGAAAAAGGTGTCTGAATTTCCCAAAAACTGCAATTTCCAGCCACTTTTCAGAGTCATAAAAAATCATCATTTTTGATTCGGCTAAAATTTTGTAGGAAGACAAGAGGACATTTCAGAAGAGTTATTCCGTTGAAATTTTGCTAATAATGCTAATGGAAAAGTAATTAGAAGGATTCCAGAATTCTATAATATGGGACTCTACCATGGTGAGTACACTAAGTTGTTTTTCGCTCTAAAATCTCTAAATTGAACGCGATTTAGGAACGGAGACCGGATTTGTGTTCCAATTTCATCACACTACACATACATAACAACAGAACTGAGAAATTCAACCAAAAATTTCAAGCGACAAAAAAAATTGGCCAGAATGTACAGGGTTAACTAAGGTACTTTTGGACCTTTCGCAATTAATTTCTATGAACTGGTGAGAGCTATGATGTTCTAGTATTTTCTCAAGAGTATAACTTGATGGTCCCTGAATCCTCAGCAAATTTGGCTATACTCGCATCAGCCATTTCCAAGGAGAATGTGTCTGAAGTTCCCAAAAACTGCAATTTCCAGCCACTTTTCAGAGTCATGAAAAATCATCATTTTTGATTCGGTTAAAATTTTGTAGGAAGACAAGAGGACATTTCAGAAGAGTTATTCCGTTGAAATTTTGCTAATGATGCTAATGGAAAAGTAATCAGAAGGATTCCAGAATTCTATAATATGGGACTCTATCATGGTGAGTACACTAAGTTGTTTTTCGCTCTAAAATCTCTAAATTAAACGCGATTTAGGAACGGAGACCGGATTTGTGTTCCAATTTTATCACACTACACATACATGACAACAGAACTGAGAAATTCAATCCATAAATTACAAGCGACGAAAAAAATTTGGCCAAAATGTACAGGGTTAACTAAGGTACTTTTGGACCTTTCGCAATTAATTTCTATGAACTGGTGAGAGCTATGATGTTCTAGTATTTTTTCAAGAGTATAACTTGATGGTCCCTAAATCCTCAGCAAATTTGGCTATACTCGCATCAGCCATTTCCAAGAAAAAAGGTGTCTGAATTTCCCAAAACTGCAATTTCCAGCCACTTTTCAGAGTCATAAAAAATCATCATTTTTGATTCGGCTAAAATTTGTAGGAAGACAAGAGGACATTTCAGAAGAGTTATTCCGTTGAAATTTTGCTAATAATGCTAATGGAAAAGTAATTAGAAGGATTCCAGAATTCTATAATATGGGACTCTACCATGGTGAGTACACTAAGTTGTTTTTCGTTCCAAAATCTCTAGATTGAACGCGATTTAGGAACGGAGACCGGATTTGTGTTCCAATTTTATCACACTACACATACACAACAACAGAACTGAGAAATTCAACCAAGAATTTCAAGCGACAAAAAAATTCGGCCAGCATGTACAGGGTTAACTAAGGTACTTTTGGACCTTTCGCGACTACTTTCTATGAACTAGTGAGAGCTATGATGTTCAAGTATTTTTTTCAGAGTATAACGTGATGTTTCCTGAATCCTCAGCAAATTTGGCCATACTGGCATCAGCCATTTCCAAGAAAAAGGTGTCTGAATTTCTCAAAAACTGCAATTTCCAGCCACTTTTCAGAGTCATAAAAAATCATCATTTTGGATTCGGCTAAAATTTTGTAGGAAGACAAGAGGACATTTCAGAAGAGTTATTCCGTTGGAATCCTGCTAATAATGCTGATGGAAAAGTAATCAGAAGCATTCCAGAATTCTATAATATGGGACTCTACCATGGTGAGTACACTAAGTTGTTTTTCGCTCTTAAATCTCTGAATTAAACGCGATTTAGGAACGGAGACCGGATTTGTGTTCCAATTTTATCACACTACACATACAGTACAACAGATTTGAGGAATTCAACCAAAAATTTCAAGCGACAGAAAAATTTGGCCAAAATGTACAGGGTTAACTAAGGTACTTTCGGACCTTTCGCAATTAATTTCTATGAACTGGTGAGAGCTATGATGTTCTAGTATTTTTTTAAGAGTATAACTTGATGGTCCCTAAATCCTCAGCGAATTTGACTATACTCGCATCAGCCATTTCCAAGAAAAAGGTGTCTGAATTTCCCAAAAACTGCAATTTCCAGCCACTTTTCAGAGTCATAAAAAATCATCATTTTTGATTCGGCTAAAATTTTGTAGGAAGACAAGAGGACATTTCAGAAGAGTTATTCCGTTGAAATTTTGCTAATAATGCTAATGGAAAAGTAATTAGAAGGATTCCAGAATTCTATAATATGGGACTCTACCATGGTGAGTACACTAAGTTGTTTTTCGCTCTAAAATCTCTAAATTGAACGCGATTTAGGAACGGAGACCGGATTTGTGTTCCAATTTCATCACACTACACATACATAACAACAGAACTGAGAAATTCAACCAAAAATTTCAAGCGACAAAAAAAATTGGCCAGCATGAACAGGGTTAACTAAGGTACTTTTGGACCTTTCGCAATTAATTTCTATGAACTGGTGAGAGCTATGATGTTCTAGTATTTTTTTAAGAGTATAACTTGATGTTCCCTGAATCCTCAGCAAATTTGGCTATACTCGCATCAGCCATTTCCAAGGAGAATGTGTCTGAAGTTCCCAAAAACTGCAATTTCCAGCCACTTTTCAGAGTCATGAAAAATCATCATTTTTGATTCGGTTAAAATTTTGTAGGAAGACAAGAGGACATTTCAGAAGAGTTATTCCGTTGAAATTTTGCTAATGATGCTAATGGAAAAGTAATCAGAAGGATTCCAGAATTCTATAATATGGACTCTACCATGGTGAGTACACTAAGTTGTTTTTCGCTCTAAAATCTCTAAATTAAACGCGATTTAGGAACGGAGACCGGATTTGTGTTCCATTTATCACACTACACATACATAACAACAGAACTTGAGAAATTCAACCAAAAATTTCAAGCGACAAAAAAATTTGGCCAAAATGTACAGGGTTAACTAAGGTACTTTGGACCTTTCGCAATTAATTTCTATGAACTGGTGAGAGCTATGATGTTCTAGTATTTTTTAAGAGTATAACTTGATGGTCCCTAAATCCTCAGCAAATTTGGCTATACTCGCATCAGCCATTTCCAAGAAAAAGGTGTCTGAATTTCCCAAAAACTGCAATTTCCAGCCACTTTTCAGAGTCATAAAAAATCATCATTTTTGATTCGGCTAAAATTTTGTAGGAAGACAAGAGGACATTTCAGAAGAGTTATTCCGTTGAAATTTTGCTAATAATGCTAATGGAAAAGTAATTAGAAGGATTCCAGAATTCTATAATATGGGACTCTACCATGGTGAGTACACTAAGTTGTTTTTCGCTCTAAAATCTCTAAATTGAACGCGATTTAGGAACGGAGACCAGATTTGTGTTCCAATTTCATCACACTACACATACATAACAACAGAACTGAGAAATTCAATCATAAATAACAAGCGACGAAAAAATTTGGCCGAAATGTACAGGGTTAACTAAGGTACTTTTGGACCTTTCGCAATTAATTTCTATGAACTGAGGAGAGCTATGATGTTCTAGTATTTTTTCAAGAGTATGACTTGATGGTCTCTAAATCCTCAGCAAATTTGGCTATACTCGCATCAGCCATTTCCAAGAAAAAAGTGTCTGAAGTTCCCAAAAACTGCAATTTCCAGCCACTTTCCAGAGTCATAGAAAATCATCATTTTTGATTCGGCTAAAATTTTGTAGGGAGACAAGAGAACATTTCAGAAGAGTAATTCCGTTGAAATTCTGCTAATAATGCTTATGGAAAAGTAATTAGAAGGATTCCAGAATTCTATAATATGGGACTCTACCATGGTGAGTACACTAAGTTGTTTTTCGTTCCAAAATCTCTAGATTGAAGGCGATTTAGGAACGGAGACCGGATTTGTGTTCCAATTTTATCACACTACACATAAACAACAACAGAACTGAGAAATTCAACCAAGAATTTCAAGCGACAAAAAAATTCGGCCAGCATGTACAGGGTTAACTAAGGTACTTTTGGACCTTTCGCGATTACTTTCTATGAACTGGTGAGAGCTATGATGTTCAAGTATTTTTTTCAGAGTATAACGTGATGTTTCCTGAATCCTCAGCAAATTTGGCCATACTGGCATCAGCCATTTCCGAGAAAAAGGTGTCTGAAGTTCCCAAAAACTGCAATTTCCAGCCACTTTTCAGAGTCATGAAAAATCATCATTTTTGATTCGGCTAAAATTTTGTAGGAAGACAAGAGGACATCTCAGAAGAGTTATCTCGTTAAAATTCTGCTAATATTGCTAATGGAAAAGTAATTAGAAGGGTTCCAGAATTCTATAATATGGGACTCTACCATGGTGAGTACACTAAGTTGTTTTTCGCTCTAAAATCTCTAAATTAAACGCGATTTAGGAACGGAGACCGGATTTGTGTTCCAATTTCATCACACTACACATACATAACAACAGAACTGAGAAATTCAACCAAAAATTTCAAGCGACAGAAAAATTTGGCCAGAATGTACAGGGTTAACTAAGGTACTTTTGGACCTTTCGCAATTAATTTCTATGAACTGGTGAGAGCTATGATGTTCTAGTATTCTTTTAAGAGTATAACTTGATGGTCTCCTGAATCCTCAGAAATTTGGCCATACTCGCATCAGCCATTTCCAAGAAAAAGGTGTCTGAATTTCCAAAAACTGCAATTTCCGAGCCACTTTTCAGAGTCATGAAGAATCATAATTTTTTATTCGGCTAAAATTTTGTAGGAAGACAAGAGGACATTTCAGAAGAGTTATTCCGTTGAAATTTCGCTAATAATGCTAATGGAAAAGTAATTAGAAGGATTCCAGAATTCTATAATTTGGGACTTCACCATGGTGAGTACACTAAGTTGTTTTTCGCTCTAAAATCTCTAAATTGAACGCGATTCAGGAACGGAGACCGGATTTGTGTTCCAATTTCATCACACTACACATACATAACAACAGAACTGAGAAATTCAACCAAAAATTTCAAGCGACAAAAAAATTCGGCCAAGATGTACAGGGTTAAAACTAAGGTACTTTTGGACCTTTCGCAATCAATTTCTATGAACTGGTGAGAGCTATGATGTTCTAGTATTTTCTCAAGAGTATTACTTGATGGTCCCTAGATCCTCAGCAAATTTGGCTATACTCGCATCAGCCATTTCCAAGAAAAAGGTGTCTGAATTTCTCAAAAACTGCAATTTCCAGCCACTTTTCAGAGTCATAAAAAATCATCATTTTTGATTCGGCTAAAATTTTGTTGGAAGACAAGAGGACATTTCAGAAGAGTTCTTCCGTTGGAATTTTGCTAATGATGCTAATGGAAAAGTAATCAGAAGGATTCCAGAATTCTATAATATGGGACTCTACCATGGTGAGTACACTAAGTTGTTTTTCGCTTTGAAATCTCTGAATTAAACGCGATTTAGGAACGGAGACCGGATTTGTGTTCCAATTTTATCACACTACACATACAGTACAACAGATTTGAGGAATTCAACCAAAAATTTCAAGCGACAGAAAAATTTGGCCAAAATGTACAGGGTTAACAAAGGTACTTTCGGACATTTCGCAATCAATTTCTATGAACTGGTGAGAGCTATGATGTTCTAGTATATTTTTTAGAGTATAACTTGATGTTCTCCAGATCCTCAGCGAATTTGACTATACTCGCATCAGCCATTTCCAAGAAAAAGGTGTCTGAATTTCTCAAAAACGGCAATTTCCAGCCACTTTTCAGAGTCATAAAAAAACATCATTTTTGATTCGGCCAAAATTTCGTAGGAAGACAAGAGGACATTTCAGGAGAGTTATTCCGTTGAAATTTTGCTAATAATGCTGATTTGTGTTCCAATTTTATCACACTACACATACACAACAACAGAACTGAGAAATTCAACCAAGAATTTCAAGCGACAAAAAAATTCGGCCAGCATGTACAGGGTTAACTAAGGTACTTTTGGACCTTTCGCAATTACTTTCTATGAACTGGTGAGAGCTATGATGTTCTAGTATTTTTTTCAGAGTATAACGTGATGTTTCCTGAATCCTCAGCAAATTTGGCTATACTGGCATCAGCCATTTCCAAGAAAAAGGTGTCTGAAGTTCCCAAGAACTGCAATTTCCAGCCACTTTTCAGAGTCATGAAAAATCATCATTTTTGATTCGCCTAAAGTTTTGTAGGAAGACAAGAGGACATTTAAGAAGAGTTATCTCGTTAAAATTTTGCTAATATTGCTAATGGAAAAGTAATTAGAAGGGTTCCAGAATTCTATAATATGGGACTCTACCATGGTGAGTACACTAAGTTGTTTTTCGCTCTAAACTCTCTAAATTAAACGCGATTTAGGAACGGAGACCGGATTTGTGTTTCAATTGCATCACACTACACATACATAACAACAGAACTGAGAAATTCAACCAAAAATTTCAAGCGACAGAAAAATTTGGCCAAAATGTACAGGGTTAACTAAGGTACTTTTGGACCTTTCGCAATTAATTTCTATGAACTGGTGAGAGCTATGATGTTCTAGTATTTTTTTAGAGTATAACTTGATGGTCCCTGAATCCTCAGCAAATTTGGCTATACTCGCATCAGCCATTTCCAAGAAAAAGGTGTCTGAATTTCCCAAAAACTGCAATTTCCAGCCACTTTTCAGAGTCATAAAAAATCATCATTTTTGATTCGGCTAAAATTTTGTAGGAAGACAAGAGGACATTTCAGAAGAGTTATTCCGTTGAAATTTTGCTAATAATGCTAATGGAAAAGTAATTAGAAGGATTCCAGAATTCTATAATATGGGACTCTACCATGGTGAGTACACTAAGTTGTTTTTCGCTCTAAAATCTCTAAATTGAACGCGATTTAGGAACGGAGACCGGATTTGTGTTCCAATTTTATCACACTACACATACATAACAACAGAACTGAGAAATTCAACCAAAAATTTCAAGCGACAGAAAAATTTGGCCAAAATGTACAGGGTTAACTAAGGTACTTTTGGACCTTTCGCAATTAATTTCTATGAACTGGTGAGAGCTATGATGTTCTAGTATTTTTTTAGAGTATAACTTGATGGTCCCTAAATCCTCAGCAAATTTGGCTATACTCGCATCAGCCATTTCCAAGAAAAAGGTGTCTGAATTTCCAAAAAACTGCAATTTCCAGCCACTTTTCAGAGTCATAAAAAATCATCATTTTTGATTCGGCTAAAATTTTGTAGGAAGACAAGAGGACATTCCAGAAGAGTTATTCCGTTGAAATTTTGCTAATAATGCTTATGGAAAAGTAATCAGAAGGATTCCAGAATTCTATAATATGGGACTCTACCATGGTGAGTACACTAAGTTGTTTTTCGCTCTAAAATCTCTAAATTGGACGCGATTTAGGAACGGAGACCGGATTTGTGTTCCAATTTTATCACACTACACATACATAACAACAGAACTGAGAATTCAACCAAAAATTTCAAGCGACAAAAAAATTTGGCCAAAATGTACAGGGTTAACTAAGGTACTTTTGGACCTTTCGCAATTAATTTCTATGAACTGGTGAGAGCTATGATGTTCTAGTATTTTTTTAAGAGTATAACTTGATGGTCCCTGAATCCTCAGCAAATTTGGCTATACTCGCATCAGCCATTTCCAAGAAAAAGGTGTCTGAATTTCCCAAAAACTGCAATTTCCAGCCACTTTTCAGAGTCATAAAAAATCATCATTTTTGATTCGGCTAAAATTTTGTAGGAAGACAAGAGGACATTTCAGAAGAGTTATTCCGTTGAAATTCTGCTAATAATGCTAATGGAAAAGTAATTAGAAGGATTCCAGAATTCTATAATATGGGACTCTACCATGGTGAGTACACTAAGTTGTTTTTCGCTCTAAAATCTCTAAATTGAACGCGATTTAGGAACGGAGACCGGATTTGTGTTCCAATTTTATCACACTACACATACATAACAACAGAACTGAGAAATTCAACCAAAATTTCAAGCGACAAAAAAATTTGGCCAAAATGTACAGGGTTAACTAAGGTACTTTTGGACCTTTCGCAATTAATTTCTATGAACTGGTGAGAGCTATGATGTTCTAGTAATTTTTTAAGAGTATAACTTGATGGTCCCTGAATCCTCAGCAAATTTGGCTATACTCGCATCAGCCATTTCCAAGAAAAAGGTGTCTGAAGTTCCCAAAAACTGCAATTTCCAGCCACTTTTCAGAGTCATAAAAAATCATCATTTTTGATTCGGCTAAAATTTTGTAGGAAGACAAGAGGACATTTCAGAAGAGTTATTCCGTTGAAATTTTGCTTATAATGCTAATGGAAAAGTAATTAGAAGGATTCCAGAATTCTATAATATGGGACTCTACCATGGTGAGTACACTAAGTTGTTTTTCGCTCTAAAATCTCTAAATTGAACGCGATTTAGGAACGGAGACCGGATTTGTGTTCCAATTCTATCACACTACACATACATAACAACAGAACTGAGAAATTCAACCAAAATTTCAAGCGACAAAAAAATTTGGCCAAAATGTACAGGGTTAACTAAGGTACTTTTGGACCTTTCGCAATTAATTTCTATGAACTGGTGAGAGCTATGACGTTCTAGTATTTTTTAAGAGTATAACTTGATGGTCCTCAAATCCTCAGCAAAATTGGCTATACTCGCATCAGCCATTCGCAAGAAAAAGGTGTCTGAATTTCCCAAAAACTGCAATTTCCAGCCAATTTTCAGAGTCATGAAAATCATCATTTCTGATTCGGCTAAAATTTTGTAGGAAGACAAGAGGACATTTCAGAAGAGTTATTCCGTTGAAATTTTGCTAATAATGCTAATGGAAAAGTAATTAGAAGGATTCCAGAATTCTATAATATGGGACTCTACCATGGTGAGTACACTAAGTTGTTTTTCGCTCTAAAATCTCTAAATTAAACGCGATTTAGGAACGGAGACCGGATTTGTGTTCCAATTTTATCACACTACACATACATAACAACAGAACTGAGAAATTCAACCAAAAATTTCAAGCGACAAAAAAATTTGGCCAAAATGTACAGGGTTAACTAGGTACTTTTGGACCTTTCGCAATTAATTTCTATGAACTGGTGAGAGCTATGATGTTCTAGTATTTTTTCAAGAGTATAACTTGATGGTCCCTGAATCCTCAGCAAATTTGGCTATACTCGCATCAGCCATTTCCAAGAAAAAGGTGTCTGAATTTCCCAAAAACTGCAATTTCCAGCCACTTTTCAGAGTCATGAAAAATCATCATTTTTGATTCGGCTAAAATTTTGTAGGAAGACAAGAGGACATTCAGAAGAGTTATTCCGTTGAAATTTTGCTAATAATGCTAATGGAAAAGTAATTAGAAGGATTCCAGAATTCTATATATGGGACTCTACCATGGTGAGTACACTAAGTTGTTTTTCGCTCTAAAATCTCTAAATTAAACGCGATTCAGGAACGGAGACCGGATTTGTGTTCCAATTTCATCACACTACACATACATAACAACAGAACTGAGAAATTCAACCAAAAATTTCAAGCGACAAAAAAATTTGGCCAAAATGTACAGGGTTAACTGAGGTACTTTTGGACCTTTCGCAATTAATTTCTATGAACTGGTGAGAGCTATGATGTTCTAGTATTTTTCAAGAGTATAACTTGATGGTCCCTAAATCCTCAGCAAATTTGGCTATACTCGCATCAGCCATTTCCAAGAAAAAGGTGTCTGAATTTCCCAAAAACTGCAATTTCCAGCCACTTTTCGGAGTCATAAAAAATCATCATTTTTGATTCGGCTGAAATTTTGTAGGAAGACAAGAGGACATTTCAGAAGAGTTATTCCGTTGAAATTTTGCTAATAATGCTAATGGAAAGGTAATTAGAAGGATTCCAGAATTCTATAATATGGGACTCTACCATGGTGAGTACACTAAGTTGTTTTCCGCTCTAAAATCTCTAAATTGAACGCGATTTAGGAACGGAGACCGGATTTGTGTTCCAATTCTATCACACTACACATACATAACAACAGAACTGAGAAATTCAATCAAAAATAACAAGCGACAAACAGATTTGGCCAAAATGTACAGGGTTAACTAAGGTACTTTTGGACCTTTCGCAATTAATTTCTATGAACTGGTGAGAGCTATGATGTTCTAGTATTTGTTTAAGAGTATAACTTGATGGTTCTCTAAATCCTCAGCTAATTTGGCTATACTCGCATCAGCCATTTCCAAGAAAAAGGTGTCTGAATTTCCCAAAAACTGCAATTTCCAGCCACTTTTCAGAGTCATAAAAAATCATCATTTTTGATTCGGCTAAAATTTTGTAGGAAGACAAGAGGACATTTCAGAAGAGTTATTCCGTTGAAATTTTGCTAATAATGCTAATGGAAGAGTAATTAGAAGGATTCCAGAATTCTATAATATGGGACTCTACCATGGTGAGTACACTAAGTTGTTTTTCGCTCTAAAATCTCTAATTGAACGCGATTTAGGAACGGAGACCGGATTTGTGTTCCAATTTTATCACACTACACATACATAACAACAGAACTGAGAAATTCAACCAAAAATTTCAAGCGACAAAAAAATTTGGCCAAAATGTACAGGGTTAACTAAGGTACTTTCGGACCTTTCGCAATTAATTTCTATGAACTGGTGAGAGCTATGATGTTCTAGTATTTTTCTAAGAGTATAACTTGATGGTCCCTAAATCCTCAGCCAATTTGGCTATACTCGCCTCAGCCATTTCCAAGAAAAAAGTGTCTGAATTCCGCAAAAACTGCAATTTCCAGCCACTTTTCGGAGTCAGAAAAAATCATCATTTTTGATTCGGCTAAAATTTTGTAGGAAGACAAGAGGACATTTCAGAGGAGTTATTCCGTTGAAATTTTGCTAATAATGCTAATGGAAGAGTAATTAGAAGGATTCCAGAATTCTATAATATGGGACTCTACCATGGTGAGTACACTGAGTTGTTTTTCGCTCTAAAATCTCTACATTGGACGCGATTTAGGAACGGAGACCGGATTTGTGTTCCAAATTTATCACACTACACATACATAACAACAGAACTGAGAAATTCAACCAAAAATTTCAAGCGACAAAAAAATTTGGCCAAAATGTACAGGGTTAACCAAGGTACTTTTGGACCTTTCGCAATTAATTTCTATGAACTGGTGAGAGCTATGATGTTCTAGTATTTTTTTCAGAGTATAACTTGATGGTCTCTGAATCCTCAGCAAATTTGGCTATACTCGCATCAGCCATTTCCAAGAGAAAGGTGTCTGAATTTCTCAAAAACTGCAATTTCCAGCCACTTTTCAGAGTCATAAAAAATCATCATTTTTGATTCGGCTAAACTTTGTAGGAAGACAAGAGGACATTTCAGAAGAGTCATCTCGTTTAAATTCTGCTAATAATGCTAATGGAAAAGTAATTGGAAGGATTCCAGAATTCTTTAATATGGGACTCTACCATGGTGAGTACACTGAGTTGTTTTCCGCTCTAAAATCTCTAAATTAAACGCGATTTAGGAACTAAGACCGGATTTGTGTTCCAATTTTATCACACCACACATACATAACAACAGAACTGAGAAATTCAACCAAAAATTTCAAGCGACAAAAAAATTTGGCCAAAATGTACAGGGTTAACTAAGGTACTTTTGGACCTTTCGCAATTAATTTCTATGAACTGGTTTGAGCTATGATGTTCTAGTATTTTTTTCAGAGTATAACTTGATGGTCCCTGAATCCTCAGCAAATTTGGCTATACTCGCATCAGCCATTTCCGAGAAAAAGGTGTCTGAATTCCCAAAAAACTGCAATTCCCAGCCACTTTTCGGAGTCAGAAAAAATCATCATTTTTGATTCGGCTGAAATTTTGTAGGAAGACAAGAGGACATTTCAGAGGAGTTATTCCGTTGAAATTTTGCTGATAATGCTAATGGAAGAGTTATTAGAAGGATTCCAGAATTCTATAATATGGGACTCTACCATGGTGAGTACACTGAGTTGTTTTTCGCTCTAAAATCTCTACATTGGACGCGATTTAGGAACGAAGACCGGATTTGGGTTCCAATTCCATCACACTACACATACATAACAACAGTACTGAGGGATTCATTCGAAAATAACAAGCGACAAAAAAATTTGGCCAAAATGTACAGGGTTAACTAAGGTACTTTTGGACCGTTCGCAATTAATTCCTATGAACTGGTGAGAGCTATGATGTTCTAGTATTATTTTCAGAGTATAACTTGATGGTCTCTAAATTCTCAGCAAATTTGGCTATACTCGCATCAGCCATTTCCAAGAAAAAGGTGTCTGAATTTCCCAAAAACTGCAATTTCCAGCCACTTTTCAGAGTCATAAAAAATCATCATTTTGGATTCGGCTAAAATTTTGTAGGAAGACAAGAGGACATTTCAGAAGAGTTATTCCGTTGAAATTTTGCTAATAATGCTAATGGAAAAGTAATTAGAAGGATTCCAGAATTCTATAATATGGGAGTCTACCATGGTGAGTACACTAAGTTGTTTTTCGCTCTAAAATCTCTAAATTAAACGCGATTCAGGAACGGAGACCGGATTTGTGTTCCAATTTCATCACACTACACATACATAACAACAGAACTGAGAAATTCAACCAAAAATTTCAAGCGACAAAAAAATTTGGCCAAAATGTACAGGGTTAACTAAGGTACTTTTGGACCTTTCGCATATAATTTCTATGAACTGGTGAGAGCTATGATGTTCTGGTATTTTTCTAAGAGTATAACTTGATGGTCCCTAAATCCTCAGCAAATTTGGCTATACTCGCATCAGCCATTTCCAAGAAAAAGGTGTCTGAATTTCCCAAAAACTGCAATTTCCAGCCACTTTTCAGAGTCATAAAAAATCATCATTTTTGATTCGGCTAAAATTTTGTAGGAAGACAAGAGGACATTTCAGAAGAGTTATTCCGTTGAAATTTTGCTAATAATGCTAATGGAAAAGTAATTAGAAGGATTCCAGAATTCTATAATATGGGACTCTACCATGGTGAGTACACTAAGTTGTTTTCCGCTCTAAAATCTCTAAATTGAACGCGATTTAGGAACGGAGACCGGATTTGTGTTCCAATTCTATCACACTACACATACATAACAACAGAACTGAGAAATTCAACCAAAAATTTCAAGCGACAAAAAAATTTGGCCAAAATGTACAGGGTTAACTAAGGTACTTTTGGACCTTTCGCAATTAATTTCTATGAACTGGTGAGAGCTATGATGTTCTAGTATTTTTTTCAAGAGTATAACTTGATGGTCCCTAATCCTCAGCAAATTTGGCTATACTCGCATCAGCCATTTCCAAGAAAAAGGTGTCTGAATTTCCCAAAAACTGCAATTTCCAGCCACTTTTCAGAGTCATAAAAATCATCATTTTTGATTCGGCTAAAATTTTGTAGGAAGACAAGAGGACATTTCAGAAGAGTTATTCCGTTGAAATTTTGCTAATAATGCTAATGGAAAAGTAATTAGAAGGATTCCAGAATTCTATAATATGGGACTCTACCATGGTGAGTACACTAAGTTGTTTTTCGCTCTAAATCTCTAAATTAAACGCGATTTAGGAACGGAGACCGGATTTGTGTTCCAATTTTATCACACTACACATACAGTACAACAGATTTGAGGAATTCAACCAAAAATTTCAAGCGACAGAAAAATTTGGCCAAAATGTACAGGGTTAACTAAGGTACTTTCGGACCTTTCGCAATTAATTTCTATGAACTGGTGAGAGCTATGATGTTCTAGTATTTTTTTAAGAGTATAACTTGATGGTCCCTGAATCCTCAGCAAATTTGGCTATACTCGCATCAGCCATTTCCAAGAGAAAGGTGTCTGAAGTTCCCAAAAACTGCAATTTCCAGCCACTTTTCAGAGTCATGAAAAATCATCATTTTTGATTCGGCTAAAATTTTGTAGGAAGACAAGAGGACATTTCGGAAGAGTTATTCCGTTGAAATTTTGCTAATATGCTAATGGAAAAGTAATTAGAAGGATTCCAGAATTCTATAATATGGGACTCTACCATGGTGAGTACACTAAGTTGTTTTTCGCTCTAAAATCTCTACATTGAACGCGATTTAGGAACGGAGACCGGATTTGTGTTCCAATTTATCACACTACACATATATAACAACAGAACTGAGAAATTCAACTAAAATTCAAGCGACAAAAAAATTTGGCCAAAATGTACAGGGTTAACTGAGGTACTTTTGGACCTTTCGCAATTAATTTCTATGAACTGGTGAGAGCTATGATGTTCTAGTATTTTTTTAAGAGTATAACTTGATGGTCCCTAAATCCTCAGCAAATTTGGCTATACTCGCATCAGCCATTTCCAAGAAAAAGGTGTCTGAATTTCCCAAAAACTGCAATTTCCAGCCACTTTTCAGAGTCATAAAAAATCATCATTTTTGATTCGGCTAAAATTTTGTAGGAAGACAAGAGGACATTTCAGAAGAGTTATTCCGTTGAAATTTTGCTAATAATGCTAATGGAAAAGTAATTAGAAGGATTCCAGAATTCTATAATATGGGACTCTACCATGGTGAGTACACTAAGTTGTTTTTCGCTCTAAAATCTCTAAATTGAACGCGATTTAGGAACGGAGACCGGATTTGTGTTCCAATTTATCACACTACACATACATAACAACAGAACTGAGAAATTCAATCATAAATTACAAGCGACGAAAAAATTTGGCCGAAATGTACAGGGTTAACTAAGGTACTTTTGGACCTTTCGCAATTAATTTCTATGAACTGGTGAGAGCTATGATGTTCTAGTATTTTTTCAAGAGTATAACTTGATGGTCTCTAAATCCTCAGCAAATTTGGCTATACTCGCATCAGCCATTTCCAAGAAAAAGGTGTCTGAAGTTCCCAAAAACTGCAATTTCCAGCCACTTTTCAGAGTCATAGAAAATCATCATTTTTGATTCGGCTAAAATTTTGTAGGGAAGACAAGAGGAACATTTCAGAAGAGTAATTCCGTTGAAATTCTGCTAATAATGCTAATGGAAAAGTAATTAGAAGGATTCCAGAATTCTATAATATGGGACTCTACCATGGTGAGTACACTAAGTTGTTTTTCGCTCTAAAATCTCTAGATTGAACGCGATTTAGGAACGGAGACCGGATTTGTGTTCCAATTTTATCACACTACACATACATAACAACAGAACTGAGAAATTCAACCAAGAATTTCAAGCGACAAAAAAATTTGGCCAGCATGTACAGGGTTAACTAAGGTACTTTTGGACCTTTCGCAATTAATTTCTATGAACTGGTGAGAGCTATGATGTTCTTGTATTTTTCTAAGAGTATAACGTGATGTTTCCTGAATCCTCAGCAAATTTGGCTATACTCGCATCAGCCATTTCCAAGAAAAAGGTGTCTGAAGTTCCCAAAAACTGCAATTTCCAGCCACTTTTCAGAGTCATGAAAAATCATCATTTTTGATTCGGCTAAAATTTTGTAGGAAGACAAGAGGACATCTCAGAAGAGTTATCTCGTTAAATTCTGCTAATATTGCTAATGGAAAAGTAATTAGAAGGGTTCCAGAATTCTATAATATGGGACTCTACCATGGTGAGTACACTAAGTTGTTTTTCGCTCTAAACTCTCTAAATTAAACGCGATTTAGGAACGGAGACCGGATTTGTGTTCCAATTTCATCACACTACACATACATAACAACAGAACTGAGAAATTCAACCAAAAATTTCAAGCGACAGAAAAATTTGGCCAAAATGTACAGGGTTAACTAAGGTACTTTTGGACCTTTCGCAATTAATTTCTATGAACTGGTGAGAGCTATGATGTTCTAGTATTCTTTTAAGAGTATAACTTGATGGTCTCTGAATCCTCAGGAAATTTGGCCATACTCGCATCAGCCATTTCCAAGAAAAAGGTGTCTGAATTTCCAAAAAACTGCAATTTCGAGCCACTTTTCAGAGTCATGAAGAATCATAATTTTTTATTCGGCTAAAATTTTGTAGGAAGACAAGAGGACATTTCAGAAGAGTTATTCCGTTGAAATTTCGCTAATAATGATAATGGAAAAGTGATAAGAAGGATTCCAGAATTCTATATTATGGGACTTCACCATGGTGAGTACACTAAGTTGTTTTTCGCTCTAAAATCTCTAAATTGAACGCGATTCAGGAACGGAGACCGGATTTGTGTTCCAATTTCATCACACTACACATACATAACAACAGAACTGAGAAATTCAACCAAAAATTTCAAGCGACAAAAAAATTCGGCCAAGATGTACAGGGTTAAAACTAAGGTACTTTTGGACCTTTCGCAATCAATTTCTATGAACTGGTGAGAGCTATGATGTTCTAGTATTTTCTCAAGAGTATTACTTGATGGTCCCTAGATCCTCAGCAAATTTGGCTATACTCGCATCAGCCATTTCCAAGAAAAAGGTGTCTGAATTTCTCAAAAACTGCAATTTCCAGCCACTTTTCAGAGTCATAAAAAATCATCATTTTTGATTCGGCTAAAATTTTGTAGGAAGACAAGAGGACATTTCAGAAGAGTTCTTCCGTTGGAATTTTGCTAATAATGCTAATGGAAAAGTAATCAGAAGGATTCCAGAATTCTATAATATGGGACTCTACCATGGTGAGTACACTAAGTTGTTTTTCGCTCTAAAATCTCTAAATTAAACGCGATTTAGGAACGGAGACCGGATTTGTGTTCCAATTTTATCACACTACACATACATAACAACAGAACTGAGAAATTCAACCAAAATTTCAAGCGACAAAAAAATTTGGCCAAAATGTACAGGGTTAACTAAGGTACTTTTGGACCTTTCGCAATTAATTTCTATGAACTGGTGAGAGCTATGATGTTCTAGTATTTTTTTAAGAGTATAACTTGATGGTCCCTAAATCCTCAGCAAATTGGCTATACTCGCATCAGCCATTTCCAAGAAAAAGGTGTCTGAATTTCCCAAAAACTGCAATTTCCAGCCACTTTTCAGAGTCATAAAAATCATCATTTTTGATTCGGCTAAAATTTTGTAGGAAGACAAGAGGACATTTCAGAAGAGTTATTCCGTTGAAATTTTGCTAATAATGCTAATGGAAAAGTAATTAGAAGGATTCCAGAATTCTATAATATGGGACTCTACCATGGTGAGTACACTAAGTTGTTTTTCGCTCTAAAATCTCTAAATTAAACGCGATTTAGGAACGGAGACCGGATTTGTGTTCCAATTTCATCACACTACACATACATAACAACAGAACTGAGAAATTCAACCAAGAATTTCAAGCGACAAAAAAATTCGGCCAGCATGTACAGGGTTAACTAAGGTACTTTTGGACCTTTCGCAATTACTTTCTATGAACTGGTGAGAGCTATGATGTTCTAGTATTTTTTTCAGAGTATAACGTGATGTTTCCTGAATCCTCAGCAAATTTGGCTATACTGGCATCAGCCATTTCCAAGAAAAAGGTGTCTGAAGTTCCCAAGAACTGCAATTTCCAGCCACTTTTCAGAGTCATGAAAAATCATCATTTTTGATTCGCCTAAAGTTTTGTAGGAAGACAAGAGGACATTTAAGAAGAGTTATCTCGTTAAAATTTTGCTAATATTGCTAATGGAAAAGTAATTAGAAGGGTTCCAGAATTCTATAATATGGGACTCTACCATGGTGAGTACACTAAGTTGTTTTTCGCTCTAAACTCTCTAAATTAAACGCGATTTAGGAACGGAGACCGGATTTGTGTTTCAATTGCATCACACTACACATACATAACAACAGAACTGAGAAATTCAACCAAAAATTCCAAGCGACAGAAAAATTTGGCCAAAATGTACAGGGGTAACTAAGGTACTTTTGGACCTTTCGCAATTAATTTCTATGAACTGGTGAGAGCTATGATGTTCTAGTATTCTTTTAGGAGTATTACTTGATGGTCTCTGAATCCTCAGCAAATTTGGCCATACTCGCATCAGCCATTTCCAAGAAAAAGGTGTCTGAATTTCCAAAAAACTGCAATTTCCAGCCACTTTTCAGAGTCATAAAAAATCATAATTTTTGATTCGACTAAAATTTTGTAGGAAGACAAGAGGACATTTAAGAAGAGTTATCTCGTTAAAATTTTGCTAATATTGCTAATGGAAAAGTAATTAGAAGGGTTCCAGAATTCTATAATATGGGACTCTACCATGGTGAGTACACTAAGTTGTTTTTCGCTCTAAACTCTCTAAATTAAACGCGATTTAGGAACAGAGACCGGATTTGTGTTTCAATTGCATCACACTACACATACAGTACAACAGAACTGAGAAATTCAACCAAAAATTTCAAGCGACAAGAAAATTTGGCCAAAATGTACAGGGTTAACTAAGGTACTTTCGGACCTTTCGCAATTAATTTCTATGAACTGGTGAGAGCTATGATGTTCTAGTATTTTTTTAGAGTATAACTTGATGTTCCCCAGATCCTCAGCTAATTTGACCATACTCGCATCAGCCATTTCCAAGAAAAAGGTGTCTGAATTTCCAAAAACTGCAATTTCCAGCCACTTTTCAGAGTCATAAAAAATCATCATTTTTGATTCGGCTAAAATTTTGTAGGAAGACAAGAGGACATTCAGAAGAGTTATTCCGTTGAAATTTTGCTAATAATGCTAATGGAAAAGTAATTAGAAGGATTCCAGAATTCTATAATATGGGACTCTACCATGGTGAGTACACTAAGTTGTTTTTCGCTCTAAAATCTCTAAATTGGACGCGATTTAGGAACGGAGACCGGATTTGTGTTCCAATTTTATCACACTACACATACATAACAACAGAACTGAGAAATTCAACCAAAAATTTCAAGCGACAAAAAAATTTGGCCAAAATGTACAGGGTTAACTAAGGTACTTTTGGACCTTTCGCAATTAATTTCTATGAACTGGTGAGAGCTATGATGTTCTAGTATTTTTTCAGAGTATAACTTGATGGTCCCTAAATCCTCAGCAAATTTGGCTATACTCGCATCAGCCATTTCCAAGAAAAGGTGTCTGAATTTCCCAAAAACTGCAATTTCCAGCCACTTTTCAGAGTCATAAAAAATCATCATTTTTGATTCGGCTAAAATTTTGTAGGAAGACAAGAGGACATTTCAGAAGAGTTATTCCGTTGAAATTCTGCTAATAATGCTAATGGAAAAGTAATTAGAAGGATTCCAGAATTCTATAATATGGGACTCTACCATGGTGAGTACACTAAGTTGTTTTTCGCTCTAAAATCTCTAAATTAGACGCGATTTAGGAACGGAGACCGGATTTGTGTTTCAATTTTATCACACTACACATACATAACAACAGAACTGAGAAATTCAACCAAAATTTCAGCGACAAATAAAATTTGGCCAAAATGTACAGGGTTAACTAAGGTACTTTTGGACCTTTCGCAATTAATTTCTATGAACTGGTGAGAGCTATGAATGTTCTAGTATTTTTTAAAGAGTATAACTTGATGGTCCTCTAATCCTCAGCAAATTCGGCTATACTCGCATCAAGTCCAGTTCCCAATAAAAAGGTGTCTAATTTCCCAAAAACCGCAAATTTCCCAGCCAATTTCCGAGTCATAGAAAATCATCATTTTTGATTCGGCAAAATTTTGTGGAAGACAAGAGGACATTTCAAGAGTTATTCCGTTGAAATTTGCTAATAATGCTAATGGAAAATTAGAAGGATAATCTGAATAAAAATTCCCCGATTAAAAAAAAAATTTTGGAGCATTTCGGGGTTAAAAGGTTTTTTGGCCTTTCGAAATTTTTCTATAACAGACAGGTTTTTTTTTTTTTCAAAAATTAAAATTTTCAAACCCCTGAAATTTCATTGCCCCAATTTTTAGAAAAGGCAATTTAAAACGAATTCCGATTTTCGATTGAAAAAAATATTGGGTTCCAAAAATTTTTAAAAAAGGAATTTTCGAAAGTTACTTTTTTTTGTTTAAATCCTTTGGAAGAATTGGAAGGACCAAAAAAATTTTTTTTTTAACCTACCTTTAAAACCTTTTTTTTTTTCGTTAAAAAAAATTTTGCGCTTTAAAGGGAACGGATTTGCCTTTTTCAAAACCCTATAACGTGAAAAATTAAAAAAATTTAAAGGGAAAAAAAATTTTTTTAAAAAAATTCATTCAAATATTTTGGACCTTTCGAAAATTTTTAAAGGGTTAAAAGGGGGTTTCAGTTTTTTTTCAGAGAAATATTTTTAAAAATTCCCCAAAATTTTTGGAAACCCGAAACCTTTTCCAAAAAAAAGGGTTAAATTTCTAAAACTGAATTTTGATTTTCAGATCTAAAAAAACACATTTGGTTCCAAAAATTTTTTGGAAAAAAAATTTTAAAGATTTTTTAAACTAAAACAAAAAAGTTTAAAAGGTTCCCCCCCAAAAAACCCCCCCCCCCACGATTTTTTCCCCAAAAATCCAATAAACGACGTTTTAAAAAAAAACCATTTGGTTTTTTTTTAAAAACCCCAACTAAAAACCGACTAAAAAATTTAAAAAAAAAATTTAAGCGAAAAAAAATTCCAAATTTACGGGGTAACTAAGATTTTGGATTTTCCAAAATTTCAAAAAAGGTTTAAATTGACTTTTTTTTTTTTCCCCTTTCGATTAATCCCCCAAATTTGGTATCCGCAAATTTGAAAAAAAGGGGGTTTAAATTTAAAAAACGGGAATTTTCCCAACTTTGGAGTCAGAAAAAACCCACTTTTTTTTGGCTAAATTTTGAGAAACGGGGTTTTTCCGGGAAAATTCCTTAAATTCGCGATAAGAAGGAAAAATTTTGGTTCCCAAATTTCAAAAATATTTACCAGGGGGTTAAACTTTTTTTTTTCGCCAAAAATTAAAAGGGACGGTTTAAACAAGACTTTTGGGGTTCCATTAACATACCCTTCAATTTTAAAAAATTCAAAAAATAACAAGGCAAAAAATTCCAAAATTGGGAAAACTGGTACGCCTTTCGAAAAATTCTATCAAGGAAATTTTAGTTTTTTTCGAGTAAAAATTCTTTTTCCGAAATTTGGTAACCCAAGTTTTTTAAAAAAAAATTTGTTGAATTTCCCAAAAATGAAATTTTTAGTTTTTCAGATCATAAAAAAACCCCTTTTGGTTGGGGGCAAAATTTTTGGAAGAAAAGGGGAACGAAGATTTTGTTAATTTTTAAAATCTAAAAATATTAGGGTTTAAAATTCAAATAGGGGCAATTGGCAAATTTTGTTTTTTTTAAAAAATTTCTAAAAATTTAAAACCATAAAAAAATGACCCCCGGATTTTGTTATTTCAATAACTTTTAAAAAAAAAAACCTAAAAATTCCTAACCCAGCACAAAAAAGGGAAAAAATTTCCCAAACGGGGTTTTTTGGCCTTTGCAATTAAAATTTTCTTTAAAACGGTAATTTAGAGCGGTTTTCCCAAGAGTATCTTGATTCCCAAATTTGAAATTTTGGACCCAATCAGATTCCAAAGAAAAAGTTTTTTTCCCCCCAAAAACTAAAATTTACCCTTTTCGGACAAAAACCCATTTTGTTCCAATTTTCTTAAAACAAAACATTCAAGATACCTTAAACTAAAATCTAAGGAAAAAATTAAAGGACCGGGTTTTTATTTTTGGGGACTTCCCAATGGGACTAAGTTGTTTTTCGTCTTCTCTAATAAACCGGTTTCCCCAAAGCCATTTTTTATTTCATCCCCTACACATACATAACAACAGAACTGAGAAATTCAACCAAAAATTTCAAGCGACAAAAAAATTTGGCCAAAATGTACAGGGTTAACTGAGGTACCTTTGGACCTTTCTCATATAATTTCTATGAACTGGTGAGAGCTATGATGTTGCTAGTATTTTTCCAGAGTATAACTTGATGGATCCCTAAATCTCAGCAAATTTGGCTATACTCGCATCAGCCATTTCCAGAAGAAAGGTGTCCTGAATTCTCAAAAACTGCAATTTCCAGCCACTTTTCAGAGTCATAAAAAATCATCATTTTGATTCGGCTAAAATTTTGTAGGAAGACAAGAGGACATTCAGAAGAGTTATTCCGTTGAAATTTTGCTAATAATGCTAATGGAAAGTAATTAGAAAGGATTCCAGAATTTATAATATGGGACTCTACCATGGTGAGTACACTAAGTTGTTTTCCGCTCTAAAATCTCTAAATTGAACGCGATTTTGGAACGGAGACCGGATTGTGTTCCAATTCTATCACACTACACATACATAACAACAGAACTGAGGAATTCAATCAAAAATAACAAGCGACAAAAAAATTTGGTCAAAATGTACAGGGTTAACTAAGGTACTTTGGACCTTCGCAATCAATTTCTATGACTGGTGAGAGCTATGATGTTTCTAGTATTTGTTCAAGAGTATAACTTGATGGTCCTCTAATCCTCAGCAAATTTGGCTATACTCGCATCAGCCATTTCCAAGAAAAGGTGTCTGAATTTCCCAAAAACTGCAATTTCCAGCCACTTTTCAGAGTCATGAAAAATCATCATTTTGATTCGGCTAAAATTTTGTAGGGAAGACAAGAGGACATTTCAGAAGAGTTATTCCGTTGAAAATTTGCTAATAATGCTGAATGGAAAAGTAATTAGAAGGATTCCAGAATTCTATAATATGGAGACTCTACCATGGTGAGTACACTAAGTTGTTTTTCGCTCTAAAATCTCTAGAATTGACGCGATTTAGGAACGGAGACCGGATTTGTGTTTCCAATTTATCACACTACACATACATAACAACAGAACTGAGAAATTCAACCAAAAATTTCAAGCGACAAAAAAATTTGGCCAAAATGTACAGGGTTAACTAAGGTACTTTTGGACCTTTCGCAATTAATTTCTATGAACTGGTGAGAGCTATGATGTTCTAGTATTTTTCTAAGAGTATAACTTGATGGTCCCTAAATCCTCAGCAATTTGGCTATACTCGCATCAGCCATTTCCAAAGAAAAAGGTGTCTGAATTGAAAATCAACAATTTCGGAAACAAAAAAATTTTTTTTTGAGGAAAAATTTTTGTGGAAAAAGGGGACTTTTAGGGGGTTTTTCCCTTTAAATTTTTCTAAAAATCTTGAAGGTTTTAAAAAATTTTCCCCATTTTAAATGGGGGTCACCTTAAAGGTTGTTTTCGCAAAATTTTAATTCGCATTAGGGGGGGAACCTTTTGTTCCAAATTTTTAACACCAACATCAAAAAAAATTCCCCCAAAAAATTTTTCAAGCAAAAAAAATTTGGGCCCAAAATTCTTAAAAGGACTTCCCTTGAAAACTAAATTTTTCTAATTTTCTAGTTTTTTTTTCAGAGATTTATTCCAAAATCCTCCAAAGGGAAAACCCACAATTTCAAGGGAAAAAAAATTTGCCAAAATGCAATTCCAGACTTTTGGCATAAAAAATTTTTTTGGAAATTTTGTGGAGCAGAGGCATTTAAAGATACTGTTAATCCTTTTAAAAAAAGGGGTTTCCGAATTTTTTAAGGGTTCCTTTTAAACTGATTTTTTCCCGCCTAAATTCTAAAAAAAGGGTTTTGGCTAAACTTTTGTGCCCAAAAAAAACCCAAAATAAATCCAAAAATGGAAAATCAAAAAAATTTTAAGGAAAAAAAATTTTAAAGGGGACAGGAAAAATAAGATTTTCCCTTCCAAAATTTCTAAAAAGGTTTGACTAGAGGTTTGTATTTTTTTCAAAAAATTATTCCCAACCTAGAAATTCAATGCAAATTTTTTGGAAAAAATTTTGTTAAAAAAAACTCTTACCCTTTTGGGGAAAAAAAAATCAATTTTTGACGGTGAAATTTTTGGGAAAGTTTAGGAATTTGAGGTTTCCTGAAATTCGCGGTTTTAAAAAAATTTTTGGAAATTTTAAAAGGGTTTCCAGTTTTCAAATAATCACCATTTTGATCCTGATTTTTTGAAAAAACATTGGGAGGATTCAAAACCGGAAAAATTTTGGGGGAATTATAAACCCTCAAAAAACCAAAAGGGGGATTCATTAAAATTTTTTCCAAAAAAAAAAATTTGGCCAAAATTCGGGGAACAAGGTTTTTTTGGGTTTCCAAATTAACCCCAAATTTAAACCTATAAATTTTCGAATTTTTTCAGGAAAATTTGCCAATTTAAAATTCTAACTGTGCCTTTCCAAAAAATTTTAAATTTTAAAAAAATCAATTTTCCAGACTTTGGTCAAAAAAATTTCACATTTGGTTTCGAAAAAATTTGGGGAAAAAAGGGCATTTCAAAAACCTTAAAAATTTAAAAATTTAATAAAATAATTGGGTTTCCCGGCTAAATTTTTGGAGCCCAGGGATAAAAATGTTTTTCGTTAAAATTTTCAAAATTTAAAAGGAAGAAGAGATTTTTTTTTCCCAATTTTAAATTCCATTTAAAAAAAAGTGAAAAAATAAATAAAATTAAAGGGGGGAAAAAAAAAATTTGGGCCCAAAAATTCCCCTTAACTGATACTTTTGGATTCCAATTTAATTTCAAAAAAATTGGCAATTTTTGGGGTTTTTCCTGAGAAAATTTGGCCCCAAATCTAGAAAATGGGTAAAAATTGTCGATTCCAAAAAGGGGGTTCTGCCCCCCCAAAAAACTGCAATTTCCAGATTTTTGGGAAGCATAAAAATAATTTTTGATTCCCCAAACTTAAAGACGGAAATCCGGAATTTTCTTTTTTTTTGTTTAAATCTAATGGAAAAGAATTAAAAGGGATTCCGAATTTTTTAAAAATGGATTAAAATGTTTATTTTTTTTTGGTCAAAAATTTAAAAAAACCGGTAGCAAGGTTTTGCCCAAATTTCCCCAAATAAACATCAAAAACGAACGGTTTTTAAAAAAAAATTTCACAAAAAAAAAAGGCCAAAATTAAAAAAATGGACATTTTCCAAAATTTTCTTAACTGGGACTTTTTTTCTTTTTTTTTCCCAAGGTTAACTTAGCCCCAAAATCCAGAAAATTTGGGATATCTATCCGAATCGGATCCACGAGTCATAAAAAACTCATTTTGATTCTAAATTTTGTGCAGACAAGAGGACAAAGGTTAATTTGCTAATATGCTAATGGAAAGATTAGAAGATTCCAGAATTTATATATGGACTCTACCATGGTGAGTACACTAAGTTGTTTTCGCTCTAAAATCTCTAAATTAACGCGATTTAGGAACGGAGACCGGATTTGTGTTCCAATTTTATCACACTACACATACATAACAACAGTGTGAGAATTCAACCAAAAATTCAAGCGACAAAAAATTTGGCCAAAATGTAAGGGTTACTAAGGTACGGATTTTGACCTTTCGCACGTAATTTCCATGACTGTTGAGAGCGATGAGGTTCTAGTATTCGTTTAAGAGTGTGACTTGATGGTCTCTGAATCCTCAGCAAATTTGGCTATACTCGCATCAGCCATTTCCAAGAAAAAGGTGTCTGAATTTCCCAAAAACTGCAATTTCCAGCCACTTTTCAGAGTCATAAAAAATCATCATTTTTGATTCGGCTAAAATTTTGTAGGAAGACAAGAGGACATTTCAGAAGAGTTATTCCGTTGAAATTTTGCTAATAATGCTAATGGAAAAGTAATTAGAAGGATTCCAGAATTCTATAATATGGGACTCTACCATGGTGAGTACACTAAGTTGTTTTTCGCTCTAAAATCTCTAAATTGAACGCGATTTAGGAACGGAGACCGGATTTGTGTTCCAATTTTATCACACTACACATACATAACAACAGAACTGAGAAATTCAACCAAAAATTTCAAGCGACAAAAAAATTTGGCCAAAATGTACAGGGTTAACTAAGGTACTTTTGGACCTTTCGCAATTAATTTCTATGAACTGGTGAGAGCTATGATGTTCTAGTATTTTTTAAGAGTATAACTTGATGGTCCCTAAATCCTCAGCAAATTTGGCTATACTCGCATCAGCCATTTCCAAGAAAAAGGTGTCTGAATTTCCCAAAAACTGCAATTTCCAGCCACTTTTCAGAGTCATAAAAAATCATCATTTTTGATTCGGCTAAAATTTTGTAGGAAGACAAGAGGACATTTCAGAAGAGTTATTCCGTTGAAATTTTGCTAATAATGCTAATGGAAAAGTAATTAGAAGGATTCCAGAATTCTATAATATGGGACTCTACCATGGTGAGTACACTAAGTTGTTTTTCGCTCTAAAATCTCTAAATTAAACGCGATTTAGGAACGGAGACCGGATTTGTGTTCCAATTTTATCACACTACACATACATAACAACAGAACTGAGAAATTCAACCAAAAATTTCAAGCGACAAAAAAATTTGGCCAAAATGTACAGGGTTAACTAAGGTACTTTTGGACCTTTCGCAATTAATTTCTATGAACTGGTGAGAGCTATGATGTTCTAGTATTTTTTTAAGAGTATAACTTGATGGTCCCTAAATCCTCAGCAAATTTGGCTATACTCGCATCAGCCATTTCCAAGAAAAAGGTGTCTGAATTTCCCAAAAACTGCAATTTCCAGCCACTTTTCAGAGTCATAAAAAATCATCATTTTGATTCGGCTAAAATTTTGTAGGAAGACAAGAGGACATTTCAGAAGAGTTATTCCGTTGAAATTTTGCTAATAATGCTAATGGAAAAGTAATTAGAAGGATTCCAGAATTCTATAATATGGGACTCTACCATGGTGAGTACACTAAGTTGTTTTTCGCTCTAAAATCTCTAAATTAAACGCGATTTAGGAACGGAGACCGGATTTGTGTTCCAATTTTATCACACTACACATACATAACAACAGAACTGAGAAATTCAACCAAAAATTTCAAGCGACAAAAAAATTTGGCCAAAATGTACAGGGTTAACTAAGGTACTTTTGGACCTTTCGCAATTAATTTCTATGAACTGGTGAGAGCTATGATGTTCTAGTATTTTTTTAAGAGTATAACTTGATGGTCCCTAAATCCTCAGCAAATTTGGCTATACTCGCATCAGCCATTTCCAAGAAAAAGGTGTCTGAATTTCCCAAAAACTGCAATTTCCAGCCACTTTTCAGAGTCATAAAAAATCATCATTTTTGATTCGGCTAAAATTTTGTAGGAAGACAAGAGGACATTTCAGAAGAGTTATTCCGTTGAAATTTTGCTAATAATGCTAATGGAAAAGTAATTAGAAGGATTCCAGAATTCTATAATATGGGACTCTACCATGGTGAGTACACTAAGTTGTTTTTCGCTCTAAAATCTCTAAATTAAACGCGATTTAGGAACGGAGACCGGATTTGTGTTCCAATTTTATCACACTACACATACATAACAACAGAACTGAGAAATTCAACCAAAAATTTCAAGCGACAAAAAAATTTGGCCAAAATGTACAGGGTTAACTAAGGTACTTTTGGACCTTTCGCAATTAATTTCTATGAACTGGTGAGAGCTATGATGTTCTAGTATTTTTTAAGAGTATAACTTGATGGTCCCTAAATCCTCAGCAAATTTGGCTATACTCGCATCAGCCATTCCCAAGAAAAAGGTGTCTGAATTTCCCAAAAACTGCAATTTCCAGCCACTTTTCAGAGTCATAAAAAATCATCATTTTTGATTCGGCTAAAATTTTGTAGGAAGACAAGAGGACATTTCAGAAGAGTTATTCCGTTGAAATTTTGCTAATAATGCTAATGGAAAAGTAATTAGAAGGATTCCAGAATTCTATAATATGGGACTCTACCATGGTGAGTACACTAAGTTGTTTTTCGCTCTAAAATCTCTAAATTAAACGCGATTTAGGAACGGAGACCGGATTTGTGTTCCAATTTTATCACACTACACATACATAACAACAGAACTGAGAAATTCAACCAAAAATTTCAAGCGACAAAAAAATTTGGCCAAAATGTACAGGGTTAACTAAGGTACTTTTGGACCTTTCGCAATTAATTTCTATGAACTGGTGAGAGCTATGATGTTCTAGTATTTTTTTAAGAGTATAACTTGATGGTCCCTAAATCCTCAGCAAATTTGGCTATACTCGCATCAGCCATTTCCAAGAAAAAGGTGTCTGAATTTCCCAAAAACTGCAATTTCCAGCCACTTTTCAGAGTCATAAAAAATCATCATTTTTGATTCGGCTAAAATTTTGTAGGAAGACAAGAGGACATTTCAGAAGAGTTATTCCGTTGAAATTTTGCTAATAATGCTAATGGAAAAGTAATTAGAAGGATTCCAGAATTCTATAATATGGGACTCTACCATGGTGAGTACACTAAGTTGTTTTTCGCTCTAAAATCTCTAAATTGAACGCGATTTAGGAACGGAGACCGGATTTGTGTTCCAATTTATCACACTACACATACATAACAACAGAACTGAGAAATTCAACCAAAAATTTCAAGCGACAAAAAAATTTGGCCAAAATGTACAGGGTTAACTAAGGTACTTTTGGACCTTTCGCAATTAATTTCTATGAACTGGTGAGAGCTATGATGTTCTAGTATTTTTTTAAGAGTATAACTTGATGGTCCCTAAATCCTCAGCAAATTTGGCTATACTCGCATCAGCCATTTCCAAGAAAAAGGTGTCTGAATTTCCCAAAAACTGCAATTTCCAGCCACTTTTCAGAGTCATAAAAAATCATCATTTTTGATTCGGCTAAAATTTTGTAGGAAGACAAGAGGACATTTCAGAAGAGTTATTCCGTTGAAATTTTGCTAATAATGCTAATGGAAAAGTAATTAGAAGGATTCCAGAATTCTATAATATGGGACTCTACCATGGTGAGTACACTAAGTTGTTTTTCGCTCTAAAATCTCTAAATTGAACGCGATTTAGGAACGGAGACCGGATTTGTGTTCCAATTTTATCACACTACACATACATAACAACAGAACTGAGAAATTCAACCAAAAATTTCAAGCGACAAAAAAATTTGGCCAAAATGTACAGGGTTAACTAAGGTACTTTTGGACCTTTCGCAATTAATTTCTATGAACTGGTGAGAGCTATGATGTTCTAGTATTTTTTTAAGAGTATAACTTGATGGTCCCTAAATCCTCAGCAAATTTGGCTATACTCGCATCAGCCATTTCCAAGAAAAAGGTGTCTGAATTTCCCAAAAACTGCAATTTCCAGCCACTTTTCAGAGTCATAAAAATCATCATTTTTGATTCGGCTAAAATTTTGTAGGAAGACAAGAGGACATTTCAGAAGAGTTATTCCGTTGAAATTTTGCTAATAATGCTAATGGAAAAGTAATTAGAAGGATTCCAGAATTCTATAATATGGGACTCTACCATGGTGAGTACACTAAGTTGTTTTTCGCTCTAAAATCTCTAAATTAAACGCGATTTAGGAACGGAGACCGGATTTGTGTTCCAATTTTATCACACTACACATACATAACAACAGAACTGAGAAATTCAACCAAAAATTTCAAGCGACAAAAAAATTTGGCCAAAATGTACAGGGTTAACTAAGGTACTTTTGGACCTTTCGCAATTAATTTCTATGAACTGGTGAGAGCTATGATGTTCTAGTATTTTTTTAAGAGTATAACTTGATGGTCCCTAAATCCTCAGCAAATTTGGCTATACTCGCATCAGCCATTTCCAAGAAAAAGGTGTCTGAATTTCCCAAAAACTGCAATTTCCAGCCACTTTTCAGAGTCATAAAAAATCATCATTTTTGATTCGGCTAAAATTTTGTAGGAAGACAAGAGGACATTTCAGAAGAGTTATTCCGTTGAAATTTTGCTAATAATGCTAATGGAAAAGTAATTAGAAGGATTCCAGAATTCTATAATATGGGACTCTACCATGGTGAGTACACTAAGTTGTTTTTCGCTCTAAAATCTCTAAATTAACGCGATTTAGGAACGGAGACCGGATTTGTGTTCCAATTTTATCACACTACACATACATAACAACAGAACTGAGAAATTCAACCAAAAATTTCAAGCGACAAAAAAATTTGGCCAAAATGTACAGGGTTAACTAAGGTACTTTTGGACCTTTCGCAATTAATTTCTATGAACTGGTGAGAGCTATGATGTTCTAGTATTTTTTTAAGAGTATAACTTGATGGTCCCTAAATCCTCAGCAAATTTGGCTATACTCGCATCAGCCATTTCCAAGAAAAAGGTGTCTGAATTTCCCAAAAACTGCAATTTCCAGCCACTTTTCAGAGTCATAAAAAATCATCATTTTTGATTCGGCTAAAATTTTGTAGGAAGACAAGAGGACATTTCAGAAGAGTTATTCCGTTGAAATTTTGCTAATAATGCTAATGGAAAAGTAATTAGAAGGATTCCAGAATTCTATAATATGGGACTCTACCATGGTGAGTACACTAAGTTGTTTTTCGCTCTAAAATCTCTAAATTAAACGCGATTTAGGAACGGAGACCGGATTTGTGTTCCAATTTTATCACACTACACATACATAACAACAGAACTGAGAAATTCAACCAAAAATTTCAAGCGACAAAAAAATTTGGCCAAAATGTACAGGGTTAACTAAGGTACTTTTGGACCTTTCGCAATTAATTTCTATGAACTGGTGAGAGCTATGATGTTCTAGTATTTTTTAAGAGTATAACTTGATGGTCCCTAAATCCTCAGCAAATTTGGCTATACTCGCATCAGCCATTTCCAAGAAAAAGGTGTCTGAATTTCCCAAAAACTGCAATTTCCAGCCACTTTTCAGAGTCATAAAAAATCATCATTTTTGATTCGGCTAAAATTTTGTAGGAAGACAAGAGGACATTTCAGAAGAGTTATTCCGTTGAAATTTTGCTAATAATGCTAATGGAAAAGTAATTAGAAGGATTCCAGAATTCTATAATATGGGACTCTACCATGGTGAGTACACTAAGTTGTTTTTCGCTCTAAAATCTCTAAATTAACGCGATTTAGGAACGGAGACCGGATTTGTGTTCCAATTTTATCACACTACACATACATAACAACAGAACTGAGAAATTCAACCAAAAATTTCAAGCGACAAAAAAATTTGGCCAAAATGTACAGGGTTAACTAAGGTACTTTTGGACCTTTCGCAATTAATTTCTATGAACTGGTGAGAGCTATGATGTTCTAGTATTTTTTTAAGAGTATAACTTGATGGTCCCTAAATCCTCAGCAAATTTGGCTATACTCGCATCAGCCATTTCCAAGAAAAAGGTGTCTGAATTTCCCAAAAACTGCAATTTCCAGCCACTTTTCAGAGTCATAAAAAATCATCATTTTTGATTCGGCTAAAATTTTGTAGGAAGACAAGAGGACATTTCAGAAGAGTTATTCCGTTGAAATTTTGCTAATAATGCTAATGGAAAAGTAATTAGAAGGATTCCAGAATTCTATAATATGGGACTCTACCATGGTGAGTACACTAAGTTGTTTTTCGCTCTAAAATCTCTAAATTAAACGCGATTTAGGAACGGAGACCGGATTTGTGTTCCAATTTTATCACACTACACATACATAACAACAGAACTGAGAAATTCAACCAAAAATTTCAAGCGACAAAAAAATTTGGCCAAAATGTACAGGGTTAACTAAGGTACTTTTGGACCTTTCGCAATTAATTTCTATGAACTGGTGAGAGCTATGATGTTCTAGTATTTTTTAAGAGTATAACTTGATGGTCCCTAAATCCTCAGCAAATTTGGCTATACTCGCATCAGCCATTTCCAAGAAAAAGGTGTCTGAATTTCCCAAAAACTGCAATTTCCAGCCACTTTTCAGAGTCATAAAAAATCATCATTTTTGATTCGGCTAAAATTTTGTAGGAAGACAAGAGGACATTTCAGAAGAGTTATTCCGTTGAAATTTTGCTAATAATGCTAATGGAAAAGTAATTAGAAGGATTCCAGAATTCTATAATATGGGACTCTACCATGGTGAGTACACTAAGTTGTTTTTCGCTCTAAAATCTCTAAATTAAACGCGATTTAGGAACGGAGACCGGATTTGTGTTCCAATTTTATCACACTACACATACATAACAACAGAACTGAGAAATTCAACCAAAAATTTCAAGCGACAAAAAAATTTGGCCAAAATGTACAGGGTTAACTAAGGTACTTTTGGACCTTTCGCAATTAATTTCTATGAACTGGTGAGAGCTATGATGTTCTAGTATTTTTTTAAGAGTATAACTTGATGGTCCCTAAATCCTCAGCAAATTTGGCTATACTCGCATCAGCCATTTCCAAGAAAAAGGTGTCTGAATTTCCCAAAAACTGCAATTTCCAGCCACTTTTCAGAGTCATAAAAAATCATCATTTTTGATTCGGCTAAAATTTTGTAGGAAGACAAGAGGACATTTCAGAAGAGTTATTCCGTTGAAATTTTGCTAATAATGCTAATGGAAAAGTAATTAGAAGGATTCCAGAATTCTATAATATGGGACTCTACCATGGTGAGTACACTAAGTTGTTTTTCGCTCTAAAATCTCTAAATTAAACGCGATTTAGGAACGGAGACCGGATTTGTGTTCCAATTTTATCACACTACACATACATAACAACAGAACTGAGAAATTCAACCAAAAATTTCAAGCGACAAAAAAATTTGGCCAAAATGTACAGGGTTAACTAAGGTACTTTTGGACCTTTCGCAATTAATTTCTATGAACTGGTGAGAGCTATGATGTTCTAGTATTTTTTTAAGAGTATAACTTGATGGTCCCTAAATCCTCAGCAAATTTGGCTATACTCGCATCAGCCATTTCCAAGAAAAAGGTGTCTGAATTTCCCAAAAACTGCAATTTCCAGCCACTTTTCAGAGTCATAAAAAATCATCATTTTTGATTCGGCTAAAATTTTGTAGGAAGACAAGAGGACATTTCAGAAGAGTTATTCCGTTGAAATTTTGCTAATAATGCTAATGGAAAAGTAATTAGAAGGATTCCAGAATTCTATAATATGGGACTCTACCATGGTGAGTACACTAAGTTGTTTTTCGCTCTAAAATCTCTAAATTAACGCGATTTAGGAACGGAGACCGGATTTGTGTTCCAATTTTATCACACTACACATACATAACAACAGAACTGAGAAATTCAACCAAAAATTTCAAGCGACAAAAAAATTTGGCCAAAATGTACAGGGTTAACTAAGGTACTTTTGGACCTTTCGCAATTAATTTCTATGAACTGGTGAGAGCTATGATGTTCTAGTATTTTTTTAAGAGTATAACTTGATGGTCCCTAAATCCTCAGCAAATTTGGCTATACTCGCATCAGCCATTTCCAAGAAAAAGGTGTCTGAATTTCCCAAAAACTGCAATTTCCAGCCACTTTTCAGAGTCATAAAAAATCATCATTTTTGATTCGGCTAAAATTTTGTAGGAAGACAAGAGGACATTTCAGAAGAGTTATTCCGTTGAAATTTTGCTAATAATGCTAATGGAAAAGTAATTAGAAGGATTCCAGAATTCTATAATATGGGACTCTACCATGGTGAGTACACTAAGTTGTTTTTCGCTCTAAAATCTCTAAATTAAACGCGATTTAGGAACGGAGACCGGATTTGTGTTCCAATTTTATCACACTACACATACATAACAACAGAACTGAGAAATTCAACCAAAAATTTCAAGCGACAAAAAAATTTGGCCAAAATGTACAGGGTTAACTAAGGTACTTTTGGACCTTTCGCAATTAATTTCTATGAACTGGTGAGAGCTATGATGTTCTAGTATTTTTTTAAGAGTATAACTTGATGGTCCCTAAATCCTCAGCAAATTTGGCTATACTCGCATCAGCCATTTCCAAGAAAAAGGTGTCTGAATTTCCCAAAAACTGCAATTTCCAGCCACTTTTCAGAGTCATAAAAAATCATCATTTTTGATTCGGCTAAAATTTTGTAGGAAGACAAGAGGACATTTCAGAAGAGTTATTCCGTTGAAATTTTGCTAATAATGCTAATGGAAAAGTAATTAGAAGGATTCCAGAATTCTATAATATGGGACTCTACCATGGTGAGTACACTAAGTTGTTTTTCGCTCTAAAATCTCTAAATTAAACGCGATTTAGGAACGGAGACCGGATTTGTGTTCCAATTTTATCACACTACACATACATAACAACAGAACTGAGAAATTCAACCAAAAATTTCAAGCGACAAAAAAATTTGGCCAAAATGTACAGGGTTAACTAAGGTACTTTTGGACCTTTCGCAATTAATTTCTATGAACTGGTGAGAGCTATGATGTTCTAGTATTTTTTTAAGAGTATAACTTGATGGTCCCTAAATCCTCAGCAAATTTGGCTATACTCGCATCAGCCATTTCCAAGAAAAAGGTGTCTGAATTTCCCAAAAACTGCAATTTCCAGCCACTTTTCAGAGTCATAAAAAATCATCATTTTTGATTCGGCTAAAATTTTGTAGGAAGACAAGAGGACATTTCAGAAGAGTTATTCCGTTGAAATTTTGCTAATAATGCTAATGGAAAAGTAATTAGAAGGATTCCAGAATTCTATAATATGGGACTCTACCATGGTGAGTACACTAAGTTGTTTTTCGCTCTAAAATCTCTAAATTAAACGCGATTTAGGAACGGAGACCGGATTTGTGTTCCAATTTTATCACACTACACATACATAACAACAGAACTGAGAAATTCAACCAAAAATTTCAAGCGACAAAAAAATTTGGCCAAAATGTACAGGGTTAACTAAGGTACTTTTGGACCTTTCGCAATTAATTTCTATGAACTGGTGAGAGCTATGATGTTCTAGTATTTTTTTAAGAGTATAACTTGATGGTCCCTAAATCCTCAGCAAATTTGGCTATACTCGCATCAGCCATTTCCAAGAAAAAGGTGTCTGAATTTCCCAAAAACTGCAATTTCCAGCCACTTTTCAGAGTCATAAAAAATCATCATTTTTGATTCGGCTAAAATTTTGTAGGAAGACAAGAGGACATTTCAGAAGAGTTATTCCGTTGAAATTTTGCTAATAATGCTAATGGAAAAGTAATTAGAAGGATTCCAGAATTCTATAATATGGGACTCTACCATGGTGAGTACACTAAGTTGTTTTTCGCTCTAAAATCTCTAAATAAACGCGATTTAGGAACGGAGACCGGATTTGTGTTCCAATTTTATCACACTACACATACATAACAACAGAACTGAGAAATTCAACCAAAAATTTCAAGCGACAAAAAAATTTGGCCAAAATGTACAGGGTTAACTAAGGTACTTTTGGACCTTTCGCAATTAATTTCTATGAACTGGTGAGAGCTATGATGTTCTAGTATTTTTTTAAGAGTATAACTTGATGGTCCCTAAATCCTCAGCAAATTTGGCTATACTCGCATCAGCCATTTCCAAGAAAAAGGTGTCTGAATTTCCCAAAAACTGCAATTTCCAGCCACTTTTCAGAGTCATAAAAAATCATCATTTTTGATTCGGCTAAAATTTTGTAGGAAGACAAGAGGACATTTCAGAAGAGTTATTCCGTTGAAATTTTGCTAATAATGCTAATGGAAAAGTAATTAGAAGGATTCCAGAATTCTATAATATGGGACTCTACCATGGTGAGTACACTAAGTTGTTTTTCGCTCTAAAATCTCTAAATTGAACGCGATTTAGGAACGGAGACCGGATTTGTGTTCCAATTTTATCACACTACACATACATAACAACAGAACTGAGAAATTCAACCAAAAATTTCAAGCGACAAAAAAATTTGGCCAAAATGTACAGGGTTAACTAAGGTACTTTTGGACCTTTCGCAATTAATTTCTATGAACTGGTGAGAGCTATGATGTTCTAGTATTTTTTTAAGAGTATAACTTGATGGTCCCTAAATCCTCAGCAAATTTGGCTATACTCGCATCAGCCATTTCCAAGAAAAAGGTGTCTGAATTTCCCAAAAACTGCAATTTCCAGCCACTTTTCAGAGTCATAAAAATCATCATTTTTGATTCGGCTAAAATTTTGTAGGAAGACAAAAGGACATTTAAGAAGAGTTATTCCGTTGAAATTTTGCTAATAATGCTAATGGAAAAGTAATTAGAAGGATTCCAGAATTCTATAATATGGGACTCTACCATGGTGAGTACACTAAGTTGTTTTTCGCTCTAAAATCTCTAAATTAAACGCGATTTAGGAACGGAGACCGGATTTGTGTTCCAATTTTATCACACTACACATACATAACAACAGAACTGAGAAATTCAACCAAAAATTTCAAGCGACAAAAAAATTTGGCCAAAATGTACAGGGTTAACTAAGGTACTTTTGGACCTTTCGCAATTAATTTCTATGAACTGGTGAGAGCTATGATGTTCTAGTATTTTTTTAAGAGTATAACTTGATGGTCCCTAAATCCTCAGCAAATTTGGCTATACTCGCATCAGCCATTTCCAAGAAAAAGGTGTCTGAATTTCCCAAAAACTGCAATTTCCAGCCACTTTTCAGAGTCATAAAAAATCATCATTTTTGATTCGGCTAAAATTTTGTAGGAAGACAAGAGGACATTTCAGAAGAGTTATTCCGTTGAAATTTTGCTAATAATGCTAATGGAAAAGTAATTAGAAGGATTCCAGAATTCTATAATATGGGACTCTACCATGGTGAGTACACTAAGTTGTTTTTCGCTCTAAAATCTCTAAATTAAACGCGATTTAGGAACGGAGACCGGATTTGTGTTCCAATTTTATCACACTACACATACATAACAACAGAACTGAGAAATTCAACCAAAAATTTCAAGCGACAAAAAAATTTGGCCAAAATGTACAGGGTTAACTAAGGTACTTTTGGACCTTTCGCAATTAATTTCTATGAACTGGTGAGAGCTATGATGTTCTAGTATTTTTTTAAGAGTATAACTTGATGGTCCCTAAATCCTCAGCAAATTTGGCTATACTCGCATCAGCCATTTCCAAGAAAAAGGTGTCTGAATTTCCCAAAAACTGCAATTTCCAGCCACTTTTCAGAGTCATAAAAAATCATCATTTTTGATTCGGCTAAAATTTTGTAGGAAGACAAGAGGACATTTCAGAAGAGTTATTCCGTTGAAATTTTGCTAATAATGCTAATGGAAAAGTAATTAGAAGGATTCCAGAATTCTATAATATGGGACTCTACCATGGTGAGTACACTAAGTTGTTTTTCGCTCTAAAATCTCTAAATTAAACGCGATTTAGGAACGGAGACCGGATTTGTGTTCCAATTTTATCACACTACACATACATAACAACAGAACTGAGAAATTCAACCAAAAATTTCAAGCGACAAAAAAATTTGGCCAAAATGTACAGGGTTAACTAAGGTACTTTTGGACCTTTCGCAATTAATTTCTATGAACTGGTGAGAGCTATGATGTTCTAGTATTTTTTTAAGAGTATAACTTGATGGTCCCTAAATCCTCAGCAAATTTGGCTATACTCGCATCAGCCATTTCCAAGAAAAAGGTGTCTGAATTTCCCAAAAACTGCAATTTCCAGCCACTTTTCAGAGTCATAAAAATCATCATTTTTGATTCGGCTAAAATTTTGTAGGAAGACAAAAGGACATTTCAGAAGAGTTATTCCGTTGAAATTTTGCTAATAATGCTAATGGAAAAGTAATTAGAAGGATTCCAGAATTCTATAATATGGGACTCTACCATGGTGAGTACACTAAGTTGTTTTTCGCTCTAAAATCTCTAAATTAACGCGATTTAGGAACGGAGACCGGATTTGTGTTCCAATTTTATCACACTACACATACATAACAACAGAACTGAGAAATTCAACCAAAAATTTCAAGCGACAAAAAAATTTGGCCAAAATGTACAGGGTTAACTAAGGTACTTTTGGACCTTTCGCAATTAATTTCTATGAACTGGTGAGAGCTATGATGTTCTAGTATTTTTTTAAGAGTATAACTTGATGGTCCCTAAATCCTCAGCAAATTTGGCTATACTCGCATCAGCCATTTCCAAGAAAAAGGTGTCTGAATTTCCCAAAAACTGCAATTTCCAGCCACTTTTCAGAGTCATGAAAAATCATCATTTTTGATTCGGCTAAAATTTTGTAGGAAGACAAGAGGACATTTCAGAAGAGTTATTCCGTTGAAATTTTGCTAATAATGCTAATGGAAAAGTAATTAGAAGGATTCCAGAATTCTATAATATGGGACTCTACCATGGTGAGTACACTAAGTTGTTTTTCGCTCTAAAATCTCTAAATTGAACGCGATTTAGGAACGGAGACCGGATTTGTGTTCCAATTTTATCACACTACACATACATAACAACAGAACTGAGAAATTCAACCAAAAATTTCAAGCGACAAAAAAATTTGGCCAGAATGTACAGGGTTAACTAAGGTACTTTTGGACCTTTCGCAATTAATTTCTATGAACTGGTGAGAGCTATGATGTTCTAGTATTTTTTTAAGAGTATAACTTGATGGTCCCTAAATCCTCAGCAAATTTGGCTATACTCGCATCAGCCATTTCCAAGAAAAAGGTGTCTGAATTTCCCAAAAACTGCAATTTCCAGCCACTTTTCAGAGTCATAAAAATCATCATTTTTGATTCGGCTAAAATTTTGTAGGAAGACAAGAGGACATTTCAGAAGAGTTATTCCGTTGAAATTTTGCTAATAATGCTAATGGAAAAGTAATTAGAAGGATTCCAGAATTCTATAATATGGGACTCTACCATGGTGAGTACACTAAGTTGTTTTTCGCTCTAAAATCTCTAAATTAAACGCGATTTAGGAACGGAGACCGGATTTGTGTTCCAATTTTATCACACTACACATACATAACAACAGAACTGAGAAATTCAACCAAAAATTTCAAGCGACAAAAAAATTTGGCCAAAATGTACAGGGTTAACTAAGGTACTTTTGGACCTTTCGCAATTAATTTCTATGAACTGGTGAGAGCTATGATGTTCTAGTATTTTTTTAAGAGTATAACTTGATGGTCCCTAAATCCTCAGCAAATTTGGCTATACTCGCATCAGCCATTTCCAAGAAAAAGGTGTCTGAATTTCCCAAAAACTGCAATTTCCAGCCACTTTTCAGAGTCATAAAAAATCATCATTTTTGATTCGGCTAAAATTTTGTAGGAAGACAAGAGGACATTTCAGAAGAGTTATTCCGTTGAAATTTTGCTAATAATGCTAATGGAAAAGTAATTAGAAGGATTCCAGAATTCTATAATATGGGACTCTACCATGGTGAGTACACTAAGTTGTTTTTCGCTCTAAAATCTCTAAATTGAACGCGATTTAGGAACGGAGACCGGATTTGTGTTCCAATTTTATCACACTACACATACATAACAACAGAACTGAGAAATTCAACCAAAAATTTCAAGCGACAAAAAAATTTGGCCAAAATGTACAGGGTTAACTAAGGTACTTTTGGACCTTTCGCAATTAATTTCTATGAACTGGTGAGAGCTATGATGTTCTAGTATTTTTTTAAGAGTATAACTTGATGGTCCCTAAATCCTCAGCAAATTTGGCTATACTCGCATCAGCCATTTCCAAGAAAAAGGTGTCTGAATTTCCCAAAAACTGCAATTTCCAGCCACTTTTCAGAGTCATAAAAATCATCATTTTTGATTCGGCTAAAATTTTGTAGGAAGACAAGAGGACATTTCAGAAGAGTTATTCCGTTGAAATTTTGCTAATAATGCTAATGGAAAAGTAATTAGAAGGATTCCAGAATTCTATAATATGGGACTCTACCATGGTGAGTACACTAAGTTGTTTTTCGCTCTAAAATCTCTAAATTAAACGCGATTTAGGAACGGAGACCGGATTTGTGTTCCAATTTTATCACACTACACATACATAACAACAGAACTGAGAAATTCAACCAAAAATTTCAAGCGACAAAAAAATTTGGCCAAAATGTACAGGGTTAACTAAGGTACTTTTGGACCTTTCGCAATTAATTTCTATGAACTGGTGAGAGCTATGATGTTCTAGTATTTTTTTAAGAGTATAACTTGATGGTCCCTAAATCCTCAGCAAATTTGGCTATACTCGCATCAGCCATTTCCAAGAAAAAGGTGTCTGAATTTCCCAAAAACTGCAATTTCCAGCCACTTTTCAGAGTCATAAAAAATCATCATTTTTGATTCGGCTAAAATTTTGTAGGAAGACAAGAGGACATTTCAGAAGAGTTATTCCGTTGAAATTTTGCTAATAATGCTAATGGAAAAGTAATTAGAAGGATTCCAGAATTCTATAATATGGGACTCTACCATGGTGAGTACACTAAGTTGTTTTTCGCTCTAAAATCTCTAAATTGAACGCGATTTAGGAACGGAGACCGGATTTGTGTTCCAATTTTATCACACTACACATACATAACAACAGAACTGAGAAATTCAACCAAAAATTTCAAGCGACAAAAAAATTTGGCCAAAATGTACAGGGTTAACTAAGGTACTTTTGGACCTTTCGCAATTAATTTCTATGAACTGGTGAGAGCTATGATGTTCTAGTATTTTTTTAAGAGTATAACTTGATGGTCCCTAAATCCTCAGCAAATTTGGCTATACTCGCATCAGCCATTTCCAAGAAAAAGGTGTCTGAATTTCCCAAAAACTGCAATTTCCAGCCACTTTTCAGAGTCATAAAAAATCATCATTTTTGATTCGGCTAAAATTTTGTAGGAAGACAAGAGGACATTTCAGAAGAGTTATTCCGTTGAAATTTTGCTAATAATGCTAATGGAAAAGTAATTAGAAGGATTCCAGAATTCTATAATATGGGACTCTACCATGGTGAGTACACTAAGTTGTTTTTCGCTCTAAAATCTCTAAATTGAACGCGATTTAGGAACGGAGACCGGATTTGTGTTCCAATTTTATCACACTACACATACATAACAACAGAACTGAGAAATTCAACCAAAAATTTCAAGCGACAAAAAAATTTGGCCAAAATGTACAGGGTTAACTAAGGTACTTTTGGACCTTTCGCAATTAATTTCTATGAACTGGTGAGAGCTATGATGTTCTAGTATTTTTTTAAGAGTATAACTTGATGGTCCCTAAATCCTCAGCAAATTTGGCTATACTCGCATCAGCCATTTCCAAGAAAAAGGTGTCTGAATTTCCCAAAAACTGCAATTTCCAGCCACTTTTCAGAGTCATAAAAAATCATCATTTTTGATTCGGCTAAAATTTTGTAGGAAGACAAGAGGACATTTCAGAAGAGTTATTCCGTTGAAATTTTGCTAATAATGCTAATGGAAAAGTAATTAGAAGGATTCCAGAATTCTATAATATGGGACTCTACCATGGTGAGTACACTAAGTTGTTTTTCGCTCTAAAATCTCTAAATTAAACGCGATTTAGGAACGGAGACCGGATTTGTGTTCCAATTTTATCACACTACACATACATAACAACAGAACTGAGAAATTCAACCAAAAATTTCAAGCGACAAAAAAATTTGGCCAAAATGTACAGGGTTAACTAAGGTACTTTTGGACCTTTCGCAATTAATTTCTATGAACTGGTGAGAGCTATGATGTTCTAGTATTTTTTTAAGAGTATAACTTGATGGTCCCTAAATCCTCAGCAAATTTGGCTATACTCGCATCAGCCATTTCCAAGAAAAAGGTGTCTGAATTTCCCAAAAACTGCAATTTCCAGCCACTTTTCAGAGTCATAAAAATCATCATTTTTGATTCGGCTAAAATTTTGTAGGAAGACAAGAGGACATTTCAGAAGAGTTATTCCGTTGAAATTTTGCTAATAATGCTAATGGAAAAGTAATTAGAAGGATTCCAGAATTCTATAATATGGGACTCTACCATGGTGAGTACACTAAGTTGTTTTTCGCTCTAAAATCTCTAAATTAAACGCGATTTAGGAACGGAGACCGGATTTGTGTTCCAATTTTATCACACTACACATACATAACAACAGAACTGAGAAATTCAACCAAAAATTTCAAGCGACAAAAAAATTTGGCCAAAATGTACAGGGTTAACTAAGGTACTTTTGGACCTTTCGCAATTAATTTCTATGAACTGGTGAGAGCTATGATGTTCTAGTATTTTTTTAAGAGTATAACTTGATGGTCCCTAAATCCTCAGCAAATTTGGCTATACTCGCATCAGCCATTTCCAAGAAAAAGGTGTCTGAATTTCCCAAAAACTGCAATTTCCAGCCACTTTTCAGAGTCATAAAAAATCATCATTTTTGATTCGGCTAAAATTTTGTAGGAAGACAAGAGGACATTTCAGAAGAGTTATTCCGTTGAAATTTTGCTAATAATGCTAATGGAAAAGTAATTAGAAGGATTCCAGAATTCCATAATATGGGACTCTACCATGGTGAGTACACTAAGATGTTTTTCGCTCTAAAATCTCTAAATTAAAGCGATTTAGGAACGGAGACCGGATTTGTGTTCCAATTTTATCACACTACACATACATAACAACAGAACTGAGAAATTCAACCAAAAATTTCAAGCGACAAAAAAATTTGGCCAAAATGTACAGGGTTAACTAAGGTACTTTTGGACCTTTCGCAATTAATTTCTATGAACTGGTGAGAGCTATGATGTTCTAGTATTTTTTTAAGAGTATAACTTGATGGTCCCTAAATCCTCAGCAAATTTGGCTATACTCGCATCAGCCATTTCCAAGAAAAAGGTGTCTGAATTTCCCAAAAACTGCAATTTCCAGCCACTTTTCAGAGTCATAAAAAATCATCATTTTTGATTCGGCTAAAATTTTGTAGGAAGACAAGAGGACATTTCAGAAGAGTTATTCCGTTGAAATTTTGCTAATAATGCTAATGGAAAAGTAATTAGAAGGATTCCAGAATTCTATAATATGGGACTCTACCATGGTGAGTACACTAAGTTGTTTTTCGCTCTAAAATCTCTAAATTGAACGCGATTTAGGAACGGAGACCGGATTTGTGTTCCAATTTTATCACACTACACATACATAACAACAGAACTGAGAAATTCAACCAAAAATTTCAAGCGACAAAAAAATTTGGCCAAAATGTACAGGGTTAACTAAGGTACTTTTGGACCTTTCGCAATTAATTTCTATGAACTGGTGAGAGCTATGATGTTCTAGTATTTTTTTAAGAGTATAACTTGATGGTCCCTAAATCCTCAGCAAATTTGGCTATACTCGCATCAGCCATTTCCAAGAAAAAGGTGTCTGAATTTCCCAAAAACTGCAATTTCCAGCCACTTTTCAGAGTCATAAAAATCATCATTTTTGATTCGGCTAAAATTTTGTAGGAAGACAAGAGGACATTTCAGAAGAGTTATTCCGTTGAAATTTTGCTAATAATGCTAATGGAAAAGTAATTAGAAGGATTCCAGAATTCTATAATATGGGACTCTACCATGGTGAGTACACTAAGTTGTTTTTCGCTCTAAAATCTCTAAATTAACGCGATTTAGGAACGGAGACCGGATTTGTGTTCCAATTTTATCACACTACACATACATAACAACAGAACTGAGAAATTCAACCAAAAATTTCAAGCGACAAAAAAATTTGGCCAAAATGTACAGGGTTAACTAAGGTACTTTTGGACCTTTCGCAATTAATTTCTATGAACTGGTGAGAGCTATGATGTTCTAGTATTTTTTTAAGAGTATAACTTGATGGTCCCTAAATCCTCAGCAAATTTGGCTATACTCGCATCAGCCATTTCCAAGAAAAAGGTGTCTGAATTTCCCAAAAACTGCAATTTCCAGCCACTTTTCAGAGTCATAAAAATCATCATTTTTGATTCGGCTAAAATTTTGTAGGAAGACAAGAGGACATTTCAGAAGAGTTATTCCGTTGAAATTTTGCTAATAATGCTAATGGAAAAGTAATTAGAAGGATTCCAGAATTCTATAATATGGGACTCTACCATGGTGAGTACACTAAGTTGTTTTTCGCTCTAAAATCTCTAAATTAACGCGATTTAGGAACGGAGACCGGATTTGTGTTCCAATTTTATCACACTACACATACATAACAACAGAACTGAGAAATTCAACCAAAAATTTCAAGCGACAAAAAAATTTGGCCAAAATGTACAGGGTTAACTAAGGTACTTTTGGACCTTTCGCAATTAATTTCTATGAACTGGTGAGAGCTATGATGTTCTAGTATTTTTTTAAGAGTATAACTTGATGGTCCCTAAATCCTCAGCAAATTTGGCTATACTCGCATCAGCCATTTCCAAGAAAAAGGTGTCTGAATTTCCCAAAAACTGCAATTTCCAGCCACTTTTCAGAGTCATAAAAAATCATCATTTTTGATTCGGCTAAAATTTTGTAGGAAGACAAGAGGACATTTCAGAAGAGTTATTCCGTTGAAATTTTGCTAATAATGCTAATGGAAAAGTAATTAGAAGGATTCCAGAATTCTATAATATGGGACTCTACCATGGTGAGTACACTAAGTTGTTTTTCGCTCTAAAATCTCTAAATTAAACGCGATTTAGGAACGGAGACCGGATTTGTGTTCCAATTTTATCACACTACACATACATAACAACAGAACTGAGAAATTCAACCAAAAATTTCAAGCGACAAAAAAATTTGGCCAAAATGTACAGGGTTAACTAAGGTACTTTTGGACCTTTCGCAATTAATTTCTATGAACTGGTGAGAGCTATGATGTTCTAGTATTTTTTTAAGAGTATAACTTGATGGTCCCTAAATCCTCAGCAAATTTGGCTATACTCGCATCAGCCATTTCCAAGAAAAAGGTGTCTGAATTTCCCAAAAACTGCAATTTCCAGCCACTTTTCAGAGTCATAAAAAATCATCATTTTTGATTCGGCTAAAATTTTGTAGGAAGACAAGAGGACATTTCAGAAGAGTTATTCCGTTGAAATTTTGCTAATAATGCTAATGGAAAAGTAATTAGAAGGATTCCAGAATTCTATAATATGGGACTCTACCATGGTGAGTACACTAAGTTGTTTTTCGCTCTAAAATCTCTAAATTGAACGCGATTTAGGAACGGAGACCGGATTTGTGTTCCAATTTTATCACACTACACATACATAACAACAGAACTGAGAAATTCAACCAAAAATTTCAAGCGACAAAAAAATTTGGCCAAAATGTACAGGGTTAACTAAGGTACTTTTGGACCTTTCGCAATTAATTTCTATGAACTGGTGAGAGCTATGATGTTCTAGTATTTTTTTAAGAGTATAACTTGATGGTCCCTAAATCCTCAGCAAATTTGGCTATACTCGCATCAGCCATTTCCAAGAAAAAGGTGTCTGAATTTCCCAAAAACTGCAATTTCCAGCCACTTTTCAGAGTCATAAAAAATCATCATTTTTGATTCGGCTAAAATTTTGTAGGAAGACAAGAGGACATTTCAGAAGAGTTATTCCGTTGAAATTTTGCTAATAATGCTAATGGAAAAGTAATTAGAAGGATTCCAGAATTCTATAATATGGGACTCTACCATGGTGAGTACACTAAGTTGTTTTTCGCTCTAAAATCTCTAAATTGAACGCGATTTAGGAACGGAGACCGGATTTGTGTTCCAATTTTATCACACTACACATACATAACAACAGAACTGAGAAATTCAACCAAAAATTTCAAGCGACAAAAAAATTTGGCCAAAATGTACAGGGTTAACTAAGGTACTTTTGGACCTTTCGCAATTAATTTCTATGAACTGGTGAGAGCTATGATGTTCTAGTATTTTTTTAAGAGTATAACTTGATGGTCCCTAAATCCTCAGCAAATTTGGCTATACTCGCATCAGCCATTTCCAAGAAAAAGGTGTCTGAATTTCCCAAAAACTGCAATTTCCAGCCACTTTTCAGAGTCATAAAAATCATCATTTTTGATTCGGCTAAAATTTTGTAGGAAGACAAGAGGACATTTCAGAAGAGTTATTCCGTTGAAATTTTGCTAATAATGCTAATGGAAAAGTAATTAGAAGGATTCCAGAATTCTATAATATGGGACTCTACCATGGTGAGTACACTAAGTTGTTTTTCGCTCTAAAATCTCTAAATTGACGCGATTTAGGAACGGAGACCGGATTTGTGTTCCAATTTTATCACACTACACATACATAACAACAGAACTGAGAAATTCAACCAAAAATTTCAAGCGAAAAAAAATTTGGCCAAAATGTACAGGGTTAACTAAGGTACTTTTGGACCTTTCGCAATTAATTTCTATGAACTGGTGAGAGCTATGATGTTCTAGTATTTTTTTAAGAGTATAACTTGATGGTCCCTAAATCCTCAGCAAATTTGGCTATACTCGCATCAGCCATTTCCAAGAAAAAGGTGTCTGAATTTCCCAAAAACTGCAATTTCCAGCCACTTTTCAGAGTCATAAAAAATCATCATTTTTGATTCGGCTAAAATTTTGTAGGAAGACAAGAGGACATTTCAGAAGAGTTATTCCGTTGAAATTTTGCTAATAATGCTAATGGAAAAGTAATTAGAAGGATTCCAGAATTCTATAATATGGGACTCTACCATGGTGAGTACACTAAGTTGTTTTTCGCTCTAAAATCTCTAAATTAACGCGATTTAGGAACGGAGACCGGATTTGTGTTCCAATTTTATCACACTACACATACATAACAACAGAACTGAGAAATTCAACCAAAAATTTCAAGCGACAAAAAATTTGGCCAAAATGTACAGGGTTAACTAAGGTACTTTTGGACCTTTCGCAATTAATTTCTATGAACTGGTGAGAGCTATGATGTTCTAGTATTTTTTTAAGAGTATAACTTGATGGTCCCTAATCCTCAGCAAATTTGGCTATACTCGCATCAGCCATTTCCAAGAAAAAGGTGTCTGAATTTCCCAAAAACTGCAATTTCCAGCCACTTTTCAGAGTCATAAAAAATCATCATTTTTGATTCGGCTAAAATTTTGTAGGAAGACAAGAGGACATTTCAGAAGAGTTATTCCGTTGAAATTTTGCTAATAATGCTAATGGAAAAGTAATTAGAAGGATTCCAGAATTCTATAATATGGGACTCTACCATGGTGAGTACACTAAGTTGTTTTTCGCTCTAAAATCTCTAAATTAACGCGATTTAGGAACGGAGACCGGATTTGTGTTCCAATTTTATCACACTACACATACATAACAACAGAACTGAGAAATTCAACCAAAAATTTCAAGCGACAAAAAATTTGGCCAAAATGTACAGGGTTAACTAAGGTACTTTTGGACCTTTCGCAATTAATTTCTATGAACTGGTGAGAGCTATGATGTTCTAGTATTTTTTTAAGAGTATAACTTGATGGTCCCTAAATCCTCAGCAAATTTGGCTATACTCGCATCAGCCATTTCCAAGAAAAAGGTGTCTGAATTTCCCAAAAACTGCAATTTCCAGCCACTTTTCAGAGTCATAAAAATCATCATTTTTGATTCGGCTAAAATTTTGTAGGAAGACAAGAGGACATTTCAGAAGAGTTATTCCGTTGAAATTTTGCTAATAATGCTAATGGAAAAGTAATTAGAAGGATTCCAGAATTCTATAATATGGGACTCTACCATGGTGAGTACACTAAGTTGTTTTTCGCTCTAAAATCTCTAAATTGAACGCGATTTAGGAACGGAGACCGGATTTGTGTTCCAATTTTATCACACTACACATACATAACAACAGAACTGAGAAATTCAACCAAAAATTTCAAGCGACAAAAAAATTTGGCCAAAATGTACAGGGTTAACTAAGGTACTTTTGGACCTTTCGCAATTAATTTCTATGAACTGGTGAGAGCTATGATGTTCTAGTATTTTTTTAAGAGTATAACTTGATGGTCCCTAATCCTCAGCAAATTTGGCTATACTCGCATCAGCCATTTCCAAGAAAAAGGTGTCTGAATTTCCCAAAAACTGCAATTTCCAGCCACTTTTCAGAGTCATAAAAATCATCATTTTTGATTCGGCTAAAATTTTGTAGGAAGACAAGAGGACATTTCAGAAGAGTTATTCCGTTGAAATTTTGCTAATAATGCTAATGGAAAAGTAATTAGAAGGATTCCAGAATTCTATAATATGGGACTCTACCATGGTGAGTACACTAAGTTGTTTTTCGCTCTAAAATCTCTAAATTAAACGCGATTTAGGAACGGAGACCGGATTTGTGTTCCAATTTTATCACACTACACATACATAACAACAGAACTGAGAAATTCAACCAAAAATTTCAAGCGACAAAAAAATTTGGCCAAAATGTACAGGGTTAACTAAGGTACTTTTGGACCTTTCGCAATTAATTTCTATGAACTGGTGAGAGCTATGATGTTCTAGTATTTTTTTAAGAGTATAACTTGATGGTCCCTAAATCCTCAGCAAATTTGGCTATACTCGCATCAGCCATTTCCAAGAAAAAGGTGTCTGAATTTCCCAAAAACTGCAATTTCCAGCCACTTTTCAGAGTCATAAAAAATCATCATTTTTGATTCGGCTAAATTTTGTAGGAAGACAAGAGGACATTTCAGAAGAGTTATTCCGTTGAAATTTTGCTAATAATGCTAATGGAAAAGTAATTAGAAGGATTCCAGAATTCTATAATATGGGACTCTACCATGGTGAGTACACTAAGTTGTTTTTCGCTCTAAAATCTCTAAATTGAACGCGATTTAGGAACGGAGACCGGATTTGTGTTCCAATTTTATCACACTACACATACATAACAACAGAACTGAGAAATTCAACCAAAAATTTCAAGCGACAAAAAATTTGGCCAAAATGTACAGGGTTAACTAAGGTACTTTTGGACCTTTCGCAATTAATTTCTATGAACTGGTGAGAGCTATGATGTTCTAGTATTTTTTTAAGAGTATAACTTGATGGTCCCTAATCCTCAGCAAATTTGGCTATACTCGCATCAGCCATTTCCAAGAAAAAGGTGTCTGAATTTCCCAAAAACTGCAATTTCCAGCCACTTTTCAGAGTCATAAAAATCATCATTTTTGATTCGGCTAAAATTTTGTAGGAAGACAAAAGGACATTTCAGAAGAGTTATTCCGTTGAAATTTTGCTAATAATGCTAATGGAAAAGTAATTAGAAGGATTCCAGAATTCTATAATATGGGACTCTACCATGGTGAGTACACTAAGTTGTTTTTCGCTCTAAAATCTCTAAATTAAACGCGATTTAGGAACGGAGACCGGATTTGTGTTCCAATTTTATCACACTACACATACATAACAACAGAACTGAGAAATTCAACCAAAATTTCAAGCGACAAAAAATTGGCCAAAATGTACAGCGGTTAACTTATGGTAGCTTTTGGAACCATTTCAGAAAAAGGTGTACTAAG
>OU015472.1:23003883-23080595 GCA_907164805.1 Brachyptera putata
TGTTAATTTGCTAATAATGCTAATGGAAAAGTAATTAGAAGGATTCAAGAATTCTATAATATGGGACTCTACCATGGTGAGTACACTAAGTTGTTTTTCGCTCTAAAATCTCTAAATTAAACGCGATTTAGGAACGGAGACCGGATTTGTGTTCCAATTTTATCACACTACACATACATAACAACAGAACTGAGAAATTCAACCAAAAATTTCAAGCGACAAAAAAAATTTGCCAAAATGTACAGGGTTAACTAAGGTACTTTTGGACCTTTCGCAATTAATTTCTATGAACTGGTGAGAGCTATGATGTTCTAGTATTTTTTTAAGAGTATAACTTGATGGTCCCTAAATCCTCAGCAAATTTGGCTATACTCGCATCAGCCATTTCCAAGAAAAAGGTGTCTGAATTTCCCAAAAACTGCAATTTCCAGCCACTTTTCAGAGTCATAAAAAATCATCATTTTGATTCGGCTAAAATTTTGTAGGAAGACAAGAGGACATTTCAGAAGAGTTATTCCGTTGAAATTTTGCTAATAATGCTAATGGAAAAGTAATTAGAAGGATTCCAGAATTCTATAATATGGGACTCTACCATGGTGAGTACACTAAGTTGTTTTTCGCTCTAAAATCTCTAAATTAAACGCGATTTAGGAACGGAGACCGGATTTGTGTTCCAATTTTATCACACTACACATACATAACAACAGAACTGAGAAATTCAACCAAAAATTTCAAGCGACAAAAAAATTTGGCCAAAATGTACAGGGTTAACTAAGGTACTTTGGACCTTTCGCAATTAATTTCTATGAACTGGTGAGAGCTATGATGTTCTAGTATTTTTTTAAGAGTATAACTTGATGGTCCCTAAATCCTCAGCAAATTGGCTATACTCGCATCAGCCATTTCCAAGAAAAAGGTGTCTGAATTTCCCAAAAACTGCAATTTCCAGCCACTTTTCAGAGTCATAAAAAATCATCATTTTTGATTCGGCTAAAATTTGTAGGAAGACAAGAGGACATTTCAGAAGAGTTATTCCGTTGAAATTTTGCTAATAATGCTAATGGAAAAGTAATTAGAAGGATTCCAGAATTCTATAATATGGGACTCTACCATGGTGAGTACACTAAGTTGTTTTTCGCTCTAAAATCTCTAAATTAAACGCGATTTAGGAACGGAGACCGGATTTGTGTTCCAATTTATCACACTACACATACATAACAACAGAACTGAGAAATTCAACCAAAAATTTCAAGCGACAAAAAAATTTGGCCAAAATGTACAGGGTTAACTAAGGTACTTTTGGACCTTTCGCAATTAATTTCTATGAACTGGTGAGAGCTATGATGTTCTAGTATTTTTTTAAGAGTATAACTTGATGGTCCCTAAATCCTCAGCAAATTTGGCTATACTCGCATCAGCCATTTCCAAGAAAAAGGTGTCTGAATTTCCCAAAAACTGCAATTTCCAGCCACTTTTCAGAGTCATAAAAATCATCATTTTTGATTCGGCTAAAATTTTGTAGGAAGACAAGAGGACATTTCAGAAGAGTTATTCCGTTGAAATTTTGCTAATAATGCTAATGGAAAAGTAATTAGAAGGATTCCAGAATTCTATAATATGGGACTCTACCATGGTGAGTACACTAAGTTGTTTTTCGCTCTAAAATCTCTAAATTAAACGCGATTTAGGAACGGAGACCGGATTTGTGTTCCAATTTTATCACACTACACATACATAACAACAGAACTGAGAAATTCAACCAAAAATTTCAAGCGACAAAAAAATTTGGCCAAAATGTACAGGGTTAACTAAGGTACTTTTGGACCTTTCGCAATTAATTTCTATGAACTGGTGAGAGCTATGATGTTCTAGTATTTTTTTAAGAGTATAACTTGATGGTCCCTAAATCCTCAGCAAATTTGGCTATACTCGCATCAGCCATTTCCAAGAAAAAGGTGTCTGAATTTCCCAAAAACTGCAATTTCCAGCCACTTTTCAGAGTCATAAAAAATCATCATTTTTGATTCGGCTAAAATTTTGTAGGAAGACAAGAGGACATTTCAGAAGAGTTATTCCGTTGAAATTTTGCTAATAATGCTAATGGAAAAGTAATTAGAAGGATTCCAGAATTCTATAATATGGGACTCTACCATGGTGAGTACACTAAGTTGTTTTTCGCTCTAAAATCTCTAAATTAAACGCGATTTAGGAACGGAGACCGGATTTGTGTTCCAATTTATCACACTACACATACATAACAACAGAACTGAGAAATTCAACCAAAAATTTCAAGCGACAAAAAAATTTGGCCAAAATGTACAGGGTTAACTAAGGTACTTTTGGACCTTTCGCAATTAATTTCTATGAACTGGTGAGAGCTATGATGTTCTAGTATTTTTTTAAGAGTATAACTTGATGGTCCCTAAATCCTCAGCAAATTTGGCTATACTCGCATCAGCCATTTCCAAGAAAAAGGTGTCTGAATTTCCCAAAAACTGCAATTTCCAGCCACTTTTCAGAGTCATAAAAAATCATCATTTTTGATTCGGCTAAAATTTTGTAGGAAGACAAGAGGACATTTCAGAAGAGTTATTCCGTTGAAATTTTGCTAATAATGCTAATGGAAAAGTAATTAGAAGGATTCCAGAATTCTATAATATGGGACTCTACCATGGTGAGTACACTAAGTTGTTTTTCGCTCTAAAATCTCTAAATTAACGCGATTTAGGAACGGAGACCGGATTTGTGTTCCAATTTATCACACTACACATACATAACAACAGAACTGAGAAATTCAACCAAAAATTTCAAGCGACAAAAAAATTTGGCCAAAATGTACAGGGTTAACTAAGGTACTTTTGGACCTTTCGCAATTAATTTCTATGAACTGGTGAGAGCTATGATGTTCTAGTATTTTTTAAGAGTATAACTTGATGGTCCCTAAATCCTCAGCAAATTTGGCTATACTCGCATCAGCCATTTCCAAGAAAAAGGTGTCTGAATTTCCCAAAAACTGCAATTTCCAGCCACTTTTCAGAGTCATAAAAAATCATCATTTTTGATTCGGCTAAAATTTTGTAGGAAGACAAGAGGACATTTCAGAAGAGTTATTCCGTTGAAATTTTGCTAATAATGCTAATGGAAAAGTAATTAGAAGGATTCCAGAATTCTATAATATGGGACTCTACCATGGTGAGTACACTAAGTTGTTTTTCGCTCTAAAATCTCTAAATTAAACGCGATTTAGGAACGGAGACCGGATTTGTGTTCCAATTTATCACACTACACATACATAACAACAGAACTGAGAAATTCAACCAAAAATTTCAAGCGACAAAAAAATTTGGCCAAAATGTACAGGGTTAACTAAGGTACTTTTGGACCTTTCGCAATTAATTTCTATGAACTGGTGAGAGCTATGATGTTCTAGTATTTTTTAAGAGTATAACTTGATGGTCCCTAAATCCTCAGCAAATTTGGCTATACTCGCATCAGCCATTTCCAAGAAAAAGGTGTCTGAATTTCCCAAAAACTGCAATTTCCAGCCACTTTTCAGAGTCATAAAAAATCATCATTTTTGATTCGGCTAAAATTTTGTAGGAAGACAAGAGGACATTTCAGAAGAGTTATTCCGTTGAAATTTTGCTAATAATGCTAATGGAAAAGTAATTAGAAGGATTCCAGAATTCTATAATATGGGACTCTACCATGGTGAGTACACTAAGTTGTTTTTCGCTCTAAAATCTCTAAATTGAACGCGATTTAGGAACGGAGACCGGATTTGTGTTCCAATTTATCACACTACACATACATAACAACAGAACTGAGAAATTCAACCAAAAATTTCAAGCGACAAAAAAATTTGGCCAAAATGTACAGGGTTAACTAAGGTACTTTTGGACCTTTCGCAATTAATTTCCATGAACTGGTGAGAGCTATGATGTTCTAGTATTTTTTAAGAGTATAACTTGATGGTCCCTAAATCCTCAGCAAATTTGGCTATACTCGCATCAGCCATTTCCAAGAAAAAGGTGTCTGAATTTCCCAAAAACTGCAATTTCCAGCCACTTTTCAGAGTCATAAAAAATCATCATTTTTGATTCGGCTAAAATTTTGTAGGAAGACAAGAGGACATTTCAGAAGAGTTATTCCGTTGAAATTTTGCTAATAATGCTAATGGAAAAGTAATTAGAAGGATTCCAGAATTCTATAATATGGGACTCTACCATGGTGAGTACACTAAGTTGTTTTTCGCTCTAAAATCTCTAAATTAAACGCGATTTAGGAACGGAGACCGGATTTGTGTTCCAATTTTATCACACTACACATACATAACAACAGAACTGAGAAATTCAACCAAAAATTTCAAGCGACAAAAAAATTTGGACCAAAATGTACAGGGTTAACTAAGGTACTTTTGGACCTTTCGCAATTAATTTCTATGAACTGGTGAGAGCTATGATGTTCTAGTATTTTTTAAGAGTATAACTTGATGGTCCCTAAATCCTCAGCAAATTTGGCTATACTCGCATCAGCCATTTCCAAGAAAAAGGTGTCTGAATTTCCCAAAAACTGCAATTTCCAGCCACTTTTCAGAGTCATAAAAAATCATCATTTTTGATTCGGCTAAAATTTTGTAGGAAGACAAGAGGACATTTCAGAAGAGTTATTCCGTTGAAATTTTGCTAATAATGCTAATGGAAAAGTAATTAGAAGGATTCCAGAATTCTATAATATGGGACTCTACCATGGTGAGTACACTAAGTTGTTTTTCGCTCTAAAATCTCTAAATTAAACGCGATTTAGGAACGGAGACCGGATTTGTGTTCCAATTTTATCACACTACACATACATAACAACAGAACTGAGAAATTCAACCAAAAATTTCAAGCGACAAAAAAATTTGGCCAAAATGTACAGGGTTAACTAAGGTACTTTTGGACCTTTCGCAATTAATTTCTATGAACTGGTGAGAGCTATGATGTTCTAGTATTTTTTAAGAGTATAACTTGATGGTCCCTAAATCCTCAGCAAATTTGGCTATACTCGCATCAGCCATTTCCAAGAAAAAGGTGTCTGAATTTCCCAAAAACTGCAATTTCCAGCCACTTTTCAGAGTCATAAAAAATCATCATTTTTGATTCGGCTAAAATTTTGTAGGAAGACAAGAGGACATTTCAGAAGAGTTATTCCGTTGAAATTTTGCTAATAATGCTAATGGAAAAGTAATTAGAAGGATTCCAGAATTCTATAATATGGGACTCTACCATGGTGAGTACACTGAGTTGTTTTTCGCTCTAAAATCTCTAAATTAAACGCGATTTAGGAACGGAGACCGGATTTGTGTTTCAATTTTATCACACTACACATACATAACAACAGAACTGAGAAATTCAACCAAAAATTTCAAGCGACAAAAAAATTTGGCCAAAATGTACAGGGTTAACTAAGGTACTTTTGGACCTTTCGCAATTAATTTCTATGAACTGGTGAGAGCTATGATGTTCTAGTATTTTTTCAAGAGTATAACTTGATGGTCCCTAAATCCTCAGCAAATTTGGCTATACTCGCATCAGCCATTTCCAAGAAAAAGGTGTCTGAATTTCCCAAAAACTGCAATTTCCAGCCACTTTTCAGAGTCATAAAAAATCATCATTTTTGATTCGGCTAAAATTTTGTAGGAAGACAAGAGGACATTTCAGAAGAGTTATTCCGTTGAAATTTTGCTAATAATGCTAATGGAAAAGTAATTAGAAGGATTCCAGAATTCTATAATATGGGACTCTACCATGGTGAGTACACTAAGTTGTTTTTCGCTCTAAAATCTCTAAATTAAACGCGATTTAGGAACGGAGACCGGATTTGTGTTCCAATTTTATCACACTACACATACATAACAACAGAACTGAGAAATTCAACCAAAAATTTCAAGCGACAAAAAAATTTGGCCAAAATGTACAGGGTTAACTAAGGTACTTTTGGACCTTTCGCAATTAATTTCTATGAACTGGTGAGAGCTATGATGTTCTAGTATTTTTTAAGAGTATAACTTGATGGTCCCTAAATCCTCAGCAAATTTGGCTATACTCGCATCAGCCATTTCCAAGAAAAAGGTGTCTGAATTTCCCAAAAACTGCAATTTCCAGCCACTTTTCAGAGTCATAAAAAATCATCATTTTTGATTCGGCTAAAATTTTGTAGGAAGACAAGAGGACATTTCAGAAGAGTTATTCCGTTGAAATTTTGCTAATAATGCTAATGGAAAAGTAATTAGAAGGATTCCAGAATTCTATAATATGGGACTCTACCATGGTGAGTACACTAAGTTGTTTTTCGCTCTAAAATCTCTAAATTAACGCGATTTAGGAACGGAGACCGGATTTGTGTTCCAATTTTATCACACTACACATACATAACAACAGAACTGAGAAATTCAACCAAAAATTTCAAGCGACAAAAAAATTTGGACCAAAATGTACAGGGTTAACTAAGGTACTTTTGGACCTTTCGCAATTAATTTCTATGAACTGGTGAGAGCTATGATGTTCTAGTATTTTTTTAAGAGTATAACTTGATGGTCCCTAAATCCTCAGCAAATTTGGCTATACTCGCATCAGCCATTTCCAAGAAAAAGGTGTCTGAATTTCCCAAAAACTGCAATTTCCAGCCACTTTTCAGAGTCATAAAAATCATCATTTTTGATTCGGCTAAAATTTTGTAGGAAGACAAGAGGACATTTCAGAAGAGTTATTCCGTTGAAATTTTGCTAATAATGCTAATGGAAAAGTAATTAGAAGGATTCCAGAATTCTATAATATGGGACTCTACCATGGTGAGTACACTAAGTTGTTTTTCGCTCTAAAATCTCTAAATTAAACGCGATTTAGGAACGGAGACCGGATTTGTGTTCCAATTTATCACACTACACATACATAACAACAGAACTGAGAAATTCAACCAGAAATTTCAAGCGACAAAAAAATTTGGCCAAAATGTACAGGGTTAACTAAGGTACTTTTGGACCTTTCGCAATTAATTTCTATGAACTGGTGAGAGCTATGATGTTCTAGTATTTTTTAAGAGTATAACTTGATGGTCCCTAAATCCTCAGCAAATTTGGCTATACTCGCATCAGCCATTTCCAAGAAAAAGGTGTCTGAATTTCCCAAAAACTGCAATTTCCAGCCACTTTTCAGAGTCATAAAAAATCATCATTTTTGATTCGGCTAAAATTTTGTAGGAAGACAAGAGGACATTTCAGAAGAGTTATTCCGTTGAAATTTTGCTAATAATGCTAATGGAAAAGTAATTAGAAGGATTCCAGAATTCTATAATATGGGACTCTACCATGGTGAGTACACTAAGTTGTTTTTCGCTCTAAAATCTCTAAATTAAACGCGATTTAGGAACGGAGACCGGATTTGTGTTCCAATTTTATCACACTACACATACATAACAACAGAACTGAGAAATTCAACCAAAAATTTCAAGCGACAAAAAAATTTGGCCAAAATGTACAGGGTTAACTAAGGTACTTTTGGACCTTTCGCAATTAATTTCTATGAACTGGTGAGAGCTATGATGTTCTAGTATTTTTTTAAGAGTATAACTTGATGGTCCCTAAATCCTCAGCAAATTTGGCTATACTCGCATCAGCCATTTCCAAGAAAAAGGTGTCTGAATTTCCCAAAAACTGCAATTTCCAGCCACTTTTCAGAGTCATAAAAAATCATCATTTTTGATTCGGCTAAAATTTTGTAGGAAGACAAGAGGACATTTCAGAAGAGTTATTCCGTTGAAATTTTGCTAATAATGCTAATGGAAAAGTAATTAGAAGGATTCCAGAATTCTATAATATGGGACTCTACCATGGTGAGTACACTAAGTTGTTTTTCGCTCTAAAATCTCTAAATTAAACGCGATTTAGGAACGGAGACCGGATTTGTGTTCCAATTTTATCACACTACACATACATAACAACAGAACTGAGAAATTCAACCAAAAATTTCAAGCGACAAAAAAATTTGGCCAAAATGTACAGGGTTAACTAAGGTACTTTTGGACCTTTCGCAATTAATTTCTATGAACTGGTGAGAGCTATGATGTTCTAGTATTTTTTTAAGAGTATAACTTGATGGTCCCTAAATCCTCAGCAAATTTGGCTATACTCGCATCAGCCATTTCCAAGAAAAAGGTGTCTGAATTTCCCAAAAACTGCAATTTCCAGCCACTTTTCAGAGTCATAAAAAATCATCATTTTTGATTCGGCTAAAATTTTGTAGGAAGACAAGAGGACATTTCAGAAGAGTTATTCCGTTGAAATTTTGCTAATAATGCTAATGGAAAAGTAATTAGAAGGATTCCAGAATTCTATAATATGGGACTCTACCATGGTGAGTACACTAAGTTGTTTTTCGCTCTAAAATCTCTAAATTAAACGCGATTTAGGAACGGAGACCGGATTTGTGTTCCAATTTTATCACACTACACATACATAACAACAGAACTGAGAAATTCAACCAAAAATTTCAAGCGACAAAAAAATTTGGCCAAAATGTACAGGGTTAACTAAGGTACTTTTGGACCTTTCGCAATTAATTTCTATGAACTGGTGAGAGCTATGATGTTCTAGTATTTTTTAAGAGTATAACTTGATGGTCCCTAAATCCTCAGCAAATTTGGCTATACTCGCATCAGCCATTTCCAAGAAAAAGGTGTCTGAATTTCCCAAAAACTGCAATTTCCAGCCACTTTTCAGAGTCATAAAAAATCATCATTTTTGATTCGGCTAAAATTTTGTAGGAAGACAAGAGGACATTTCAGAAGAGTTATTCCGTTGAAATTTTGCTAATAATGCTAATGGAAAAGTAATTAGAAGGATTCCAGAATTCTATAATATGGGACTCTACCATGGTGAGTACACTAAGTTGTTTTTCGCTCTAAAATCTCTAAATTAAACGCGATTTAGGAACGGAGACCGGATTTGTGTTCCAATTTTATCACACTACACATACATAACAACAGAACTGAGAAATTCAACCAAAAATTTCAAGCGACAAAAAAATTTGGCCAAAATGTACAGGGTTAACTAAGGTACTTTTGGACCTTTCGCAATTAATTTCTATGAACTGGTGAGAGCTATGATGTTCTAGTATTTTTTTAAGAGTATAACTTGATGGTCCCTAAATCCTCAGCAAATTTGGCTATACTCGCATCAGCCATTTCCAAGAAAAAGGTGTCTGAATTTCCCAAAAACTGCAATTTCCAGCCACTTTTCAGAGTCATAAAAAATCATCATTTTTGATTCGGCTAAAATTTTGTAGGAAGACAAGAGGACATTTCAGAAGAGTTATTCCGTTGAAATTTTGCTAATAATGCTAATGGAAAAGTAATTAGAAGGATTCCAGAATTCTATAATATGGGACTCTACCATGGTGAGTACACTAAGTTGTTTTTCGCTCTAAAATCTCTAAATTAAACGCGATTTAGGAACGGAGACCGGATTTGTGTTCCAATTTTATCACACTACACATACATAACAACAGAACTGAGAAATTCAACCAAAAATTTCAAGCGACAAAAAAATTTGGCCAAAATGTACAGGGTTAACTAAGGTACTTTTGGACCTTTCGCAATTAATTTCTATGAACTGGTGAGAGCTATGATGTTCTAGTATTTTTTTAAGAGTATAACTTGATGGTCCCTAAATCCTCAGCAAATTTGGCTATACTCGCATCAGCCATTTCCAAGAAAAAGGTGTCTGAATTTCCCAAAAACTGCAATTTCCAGCCACTTTTCAGAGTCATAAAAAATCATCATTTTTGATTCGGCTAAAATTTTGTAGGAAGACAAGAGGACATTTCAGAAGAGTTATTCCGTTGAAATTTTGCTAATAATGCTAATGGAAAAGTAATTAGAAGGATTCCAGAATTCTATAATATGGGACTCTACCATGGTGAGTACACTAAGTTGTTTTTCGCTCTAAAATCTCTAAATTAAACGCGATTTAGGAACGGAGACCGGATTTGTGTTCCAATTTTATCACACTACACATACATAACAACAGAACTGAGAAATTCAACCAAAAATTTCAAGCGACAAAAAAATTTGGCCAAAATGTACAGGGTTAACTAAGGTACTTTTGGACCTTTCGCAATTAATTTCTATGAACTGGTGAGAGCTATGATGTTCTAGTATTTTTTTAAGAGTATAACTTGATGGTCCCTAAATCCTCAGCAAATTTGGCTATACTCGCATCAGCCATTTCCAAGAAAAAGGTGTCTGAATTTCCCAAAAACTGCAATTTCCAGCCACTTTTCAGAGTCATAAAAAATCATCATTTTTGATTCGGCTAAAATTTTGTAGGAAGACAAGAGGACATTTCAGAAGAGTTATTCCGTTGAAATTTTGCTAATAATGCTAATGGAAAAGTAATTAGAAGGATTCCAGAATTCTATAATATGGGACTCTACCATGGTGAGTACACTAAGTTGTTTTTCGCTCTAAAATCTCTAAATTAAACGCGATTTAGGAACGGAGACCGGATTTGTGTTCCAATTTTATCACACTACACATACATAACAACAGAACTGAGAAATTCAACCAAAAATTTCAAGCGACAAAAAAATTTGGCCAAAATGTACAGGGTTAACTAAGGTACTTTTGGACCTTTCGCAATTAATTTCTATGAACTGGTGAGAGCTATGATGTTCTAGTATTTTTTTAAGAGTATAACTTGATGGTCCCTAAATCCTCAGCAAATTTGGCTATACTCGCATCAGCCATTTCCAAGAAAAAGGTGTCTGAATTTCCCAAAAACTGCAATTTCCAGCCACTTTTCAGAGTCATAAAAAATCATCATTTTTGATTCGGCTAAAATTTTGTAGGAAGACAAGAGGACATTTCAGAAGAGTTATTCCGTTGAAATTTTGCTAATAATGCTAATGGAAAAGTAATTAGAAGGATTCCAGAATTCTATAATATGGGACTCTACCATGGTGAGTACACTAAGTTGTTTTTCGCTCTAAAATCTCTAAATTAAACGCGATTTAGGAACGGAGACCGGATTTGTGTTCCAATTTTATCACACTACACATACATAACAACAGAACTGAGAAATTCAACCAAAAATTTCAAGCGACAAAAAAATTTGGCCAAAATGTACAGGGTTAACTAAGGTACTTTTGGACCTTTCGCAATTAATTTCTATGAACTGGTGAGAGCTATGATGTTCTAGTATTTTTTTAAGAGTATAACTTGATGGTCCCTAAATCCTCAGCAAATTTGGCTATACTCGCATCAGCCATTTCCAAGAAAAAGGTGTCTGAATTTCCCAAAAACTGCAATTTCCAGCCACTTTTCAGAGTCATAAAAAATCATCATTTTTGATTCGGCTAAAATTTTGTAGGAAGACAAGAGGACATTTCAGAAGAGTTATTCCGTTGAAATTTTGCTAATAATGCTAATGGAAAAGTAATTAGAAGGATTCCAGAATTCTATAATATGGGACTCTACCATGGTGAGTACACTAAGTTGTTTTTCGCTCTAAAATCTCTAAATTAAACGCGATTTAGGAACGGAGACCGGATTTGTGTTCCAATTTTATCACACTACACATACATAACAACAGAACTGAGAAATTCAACCAAAAATTTCAAGCGACAAAAAAATTTGGCCAAAATGTACAGGGTTAACTAAGGTACTTTTGGACCTTTCGCAATTAATTTCTATGAACTGGTGAGAGCTATGATGTTCTAGTATTTTTTTAAGAGTATAACTTGATGGTCCCTAAATCCTCAGCAAATTTGGCTATACTCGCATCAGCCATTTCCAAGAAAAAGGTGTCTGAATTTCCCAAAAACTGCAATTTCCAGCCACTTTTCAGAGTCATAAAAAATCATCATTTTTGATTCGGCTAAAATTTTGTAGGAAGACAAGAGGACATTTCAGAAGAGTTATTCCGTTGAAATTTTGCTAATAATGCTAATGGAAAAGTAATTAGAAGGATTCCAGAATTCTATAATATGGGACTCTACCATGGTGAGTACACTAAGTTGTTTTTCGCTCTAAAATCTCTAAATTAAACGCGATTTAGGAACGGAGACCGGATTTGTGTTCCAATTTTATCACACTACACATACATAACAACAGAACTGAGAAATTCAACCAAAAATTTCAAGCGACAAAAAAATTTGGCCAAAATGTACAGGGTTAACTAAGGTACTTTTGGACCTTTCGCAATTAATTTCTATGAACTGGTGAGAGCTATGATGTTCTAGTATTTTTTTAAGAGTATAACTTGATGGTCCCTAAATCCTCAGCAAATTTGGCTATACTCGCATCAGCCATTTCCAAGAAAAAGGTGTCTGAATTTCCCAAAAACTGCAATTTCCAGCCACTTTTCAGAGTCATAAAAAATCATCATTTTTGATTCGGCTAAAATTTTGTAGGAAGACAAGAGGACATTTCAGAAGAGTTATTCCGTTGAAATTTTGCTAATAATGCTAATGGAAAAGTAATTAGAAGGATTCCAGAATTCTATAATATGGGACTCTACCATGGTGAGTACACTAAGTTGTTTTTCGCTCTAAAATCTCTAAATTAAACGCGATTTAGGAACGGAGACCGGATTTGTGTTCCAATTTTATCACACTACACATACATAACAACAGAACTGAGAAATTCAACCAAAAATTTCAAGCGACAAAAAAATTTGGCCAAAATGTACAGGGTTAACTAAGGTACTTTTGGACCTTTCGCAATTAATTTCTATGAACTGGTGAGAGCTATGATGTTCTAGTATTTTTTTAAGAGTATAACTTGATGGTCCCTAAATCCTCAGCAAATTTGGCTATACTCGCATCAGCCATTTCCAAGAAAAAGGTGTCTGAATTTCCCAAAAACTGCAATTTCCAGCCACTTTTCAGAGTCATAAAAAATCATCATTTTTGATTCGGCTAAAATTTTGTAGGAAGACAAGAGGACATTTCAGAAGAGTTATTCCGTTGAAATTTTGCTAATAATGCTAATGGAAAAGTAATTAGAAGGATTCCAGAATTCTATAATATGGGACTCTACCATGGTGAGTACACTAAGTTGTTTTTCGCTCTAAAATCTCTAAATTAAACGCGATTTAGGAACGGAGACCGGATTTGTGTTCCAATTTTATCACACTACACATACATAACAACAGAACTGAGAAATTCAACCAAAAATTTCAAGCGACAAAAAAATTTGGCCAAAATGTACAGGGTTAACTAAGGTACTTTTGGACCTTTCGCAATTAATTTCTATGAACTGGTGAGAGCTATGATGTTCTAGTATTTTTTTAAGAGTATAACTTGATGGTCCCTAAATCCTCAGCAAATTTGGCTATACTCGCATCAGCCATTTCCAAGAAAAAGGTGTCTGAATTTCCCAAAAACTGCAATTTCCAGCCACTTTTCAGAGTCATAAAAAATCATCATTTTTGATTCGGCTAAAATTTTGTAGGAAGACAAGAGGACATTTCAGAAGAGTTATTCCGTTGAAATTTTGCTAATAATGCTAATGGAAAAGTAATTAGAAGGATTCCAGAATTCTATAATATGGGACTCTACCATGGTGAGTACACTAAGTTGTTTTTCGCTCTAAAATCTCTAAATTAAACGCGATTTAGGAACGGAGACCGGATTTGTGTTCCAATTTATCACACTACACATACATAACAACAGAACTGAGAAATTCAACCAAAAATTTCAAGCGACAAAAAAATTTGGCCAAAATGTACAGGGTTAACTAAGGTACTTTTGGACCTTTCGCAATTAATTTCTATGAACTGGTGAGAGCTATGATGTTCTAGTATTTTTTTAAGAGTATAACTTGATGGTCCCTAAATCCTCAGCAAATTTGGCTATACTCGCATCAGCCATTTCCAAGAAAAAGGTGTCTGAATTTCCCAAAAACTGCAATTTCCAGCCACTTTTCAGAGTCATAAAAAATCATCATTTTTGATTCGGCTAAAATTTTGTAGGAAGACAAGAGGACATTTCAGAAGAGTTATTCCGTTGAAATTTTGCTAATAATGCTAATGGAAAAGTAATTAGAAGGATTCCAGAATTCTATAATATGGGACTCTACCATGGTGAGTACACTAAGTTGTTTTTCGCTCTAAAATCTCTAAATTAAACGCGATTTAGGAACGGAGACCGGATTTGTGTTCCAATTTTATCACACTACACATACATAACAACAGAACTGAGAAATTCAACCAAAAATTTCAAGCGACAAAAAAATTTGGCCAAAATGTACAGGGTTAACTAAGGTACTTTTGGACCTTTCGCAATTAATTTCTATGAACTGGTGAGAGCTATGATGTTCTAGTATTTTTTTAAGAGTATAACTTGATGGTCCCTAAATCCTCAGCAAATTTGGCTATACTCGCATCAGCCATTTCCAAGAAAAAGGTGTCTGAATTTCCCAAAAACTGCAATTTCCAGCCACTTTTCAGAGTCATAAAAAATCATCATTTTTGATTCGGCTAAAATTTTGTAGGAAGACAAGAGGACATTTCAGAAGAGTTATTCCGTTGAAATTTTGCTAATAATGCTAATGGAAAAGTAATTAGAAGGATTCCAGAATTCTATAATATGGGACTCTACCATGGTGAGTACACTAAGTTGTTTTTCGCTCTAAAATCTCTAAATTAAACGCGATTTAGGAACGGAGACCGGATTTGTGTTCCAATTTTATCACACTACACATACATAACAACAGAACTGAGAAATTCAACCAAAAATTTCAAGCGACAAAAAAATTTGGCCAAAATGTACAGGGTTAACTAAGGTACTTTTGGACCTTTCGCAATTAATTTCTATGAACTGGTGAGAGCTATGATGTTCTAGTATTTTTTTAAGAGTATAACTTGATGGTCCCTAAATCCTCAGCAAATTTGGCTATACTCGCATCAGCCATTTCCAAGAAAAAGGTGTCTGAATTTCCCAAAAACTGCAATTTCCAGCCACTTTTCAGAGTCATAAAAAATCATCATTTTTGATTCGGCTAAAATTTTGTAGGAAGACAAGAGGACATTTCAGAAGAGTTATTCCGTTGAAATTTTGCTAATAATGCTAATGGAAAAGTAATTAGAAGGATTCCAGAATTCTATAATATGGGACTCTACCATGGTGAGTACACTAAGTTGTTTTTCGCTCTAAAATCTCTAAATTAAACGCGATTTAGGAACGGAGACCGGATTTGTGTTCCAATTTTATCACACTACACATACATAACAACAGAACTGAGAAATTCAACCAAAAATTTCAAGCGACAAAAAAATTTGGCCAAAATGTACAGGGTTAACTAAGGTACTTTTGGACCTTTCGCAATTAATTTCTATGAACTGGTGAGAGCTATGATGTTCTAGTATTTTTTTAAGAGTATAACTTGATGGTCCCTAAATCCTCAGCAAATTTGGCTATACTCGCATCAGCCATTTCCAAGAAAAAGGTGTCTGAATTTCCCAAAAACTGCAATTTCCAGCCACTTTTCAGAGTCATAAAAAATCATCATTTTTGATTCGGCTAAAATTTTGTAGGAAGACAAGAGGACATTTCAGAAGAGTTATTCCGTTGAAATTTTGCTAATAATGCTAATGGAAAAGTAATTAGAAGGATTCCAGAATTCTATAATATGGGACTCTACCATGGTGAGTACACTAAGTTGTTTTTCGCTCTAAAATCTCTAAATTAAACGCGATTTAGGAACGGAGACCGGATTTGTGTTCCAATTTTATCACACTACACATACATAACAACAGAACTGAGAAATTCAACCAAAAATTTCAAGCGACAAAAAAATTTGGCCAAAATGTACAGGGTTAACTAAGGTACTTTTGGACCTTTCGCAATTAATTTCTATGAACTGGTGAGAGCTATGATGTTCTAGTATTTTTTTAAGAGTATAACTTGATGGTCCCTAAATCCTCAGCAAATTTGGCTATACTCGCATCAGCCATTTCCAAGAAAAAGGTGTCTGAATTTCCCAAAAACTGCAATTTCCAGCCACTTTTCAGAGTCATAAAAAATCATCATTTTTGATTCGGCTAAAATTTTGTAGGAAGACAAGAGGACATTTCAGAAGAGTTATTCCGTTGAAATTTTGCTAATAATGCTAATGGAAAAGTAATTAGAAGGATTCCAGAATTCTATAATATGGGACTCTACCATGGTGAGTACACTAAGTTGTTTTTCGCTCTAAAATCTCTAAATTAAACGCGATTTAGGAACGGAGACCGGATTTGTGTTCCAATTTTATCACACTACACATACATAACAACAGAACTGAGAAATTCAACCAAAAATTTCAAGCGACAAAAAAATTTGGCCAAAATGTACAGGGTTAACTAAGGTACTTTTGGACCTTTCGCAATTAATTTCTATGAACTGGTGAGAGCTATGATGTTCTAGTATTTTTTTAAGAGTATAACTTGATGGTCCCTAAATCCTCAGCAAATTTGGCTATACTCGCATCAGCCATTTCCAAGAAAAAGGTGTCTGAATTTCCCAAAAACTGCAATTTCCAGCCACTTTTCAGAGTCATAAAAAATCATCATTTTTGATTCGGCTAAAATTTTGTAGGAAGACAAGAGGACATTTCAGAAGAGTTATTCCGTTGAAATTTTGCTAATAATGCTAATGGAAAAGTAATTAGAAGGATTCCAGAATTCTATAATATGGGACTCTACCATGGTGAGTACACTAAGTTGTTTTTCGCTCTAAAATCTCTAAATTAAACGCGATTTAGGAACGGAGACCGGATTTGTGTTCCAATTTTATCACACTACACATACATAACAACAGAACTGAGAAATTCAACCAAAAATTTCAAGCGACAAAAAAATTTGGCCAAAATGTACAGGGTTAACTAAGGTACTTTTGGACCTTTCGCAATTAATTTCTATGAACTGGTGAGAGCTATGATGTTCTAGTATTTTTTTAAGAGTATAACTTGATGGTCCCTAAATCCTCAGCAAATTTGGCTATACTCGCATCAGCCATTTCCAAGAAAAAGGTGTCTGAATTTCCCAAAAACTGCAATTTCCAGCCACTTTTCAGAGTCATAAAAAATCATCATTTTTGATTCGGCTAAAATTTTGTAGGAAGACAAGAGGACATTTCAGAAGAGTTATTCCGTTGAAATTTTGCTAATAATGCTAATGGAAAAGTAATTAGAAGGATTCCAGAATTCTATAATATGGGACTCTACCATGGTGAGTACACTAAGTTGTTTTTCGCTCTAAAATCTCTAAATTAAACGCGATTTAGGAACGGAGACCGGATTTGTGTTCCAATTTTATCACACTACACATACATAACAACAGAACTGAGAAATTCAACCAAAAATTTCAAGCGACAAAAAAATTTGGCCAAAATGTACAGGGTTAACTAAGGTACTTTTGGACCTTTCGCAATTAATTTCTATGAACTGGTGAGAGCTATGATGTTCTAGTATTTTTTTAAGAGTATAACTTGATGGTCCCTAAATCCTCAGCAAATTTGGCTATACTCGCATCAGCCATTTCCAAGAAAAAGGTGTCTGAATTTCCCAAAAACTGCAATTTCCAGCCACTTTTCAGAGTCATAAAAAATCATCATTTTTGATTCGGCTAAAATTTTGTAGGAAGACAAGAGGACATTTCAGAAGAGTTATTCCGTTGAAATTTTGCTAATAATGCTAATGGAAAAGTAATTAGAAGGATTCCAGAATTCTATAATATGGGACTCTACCATGGTGAGTACACTAAGTTGTTTTTCGCTCTAAAATCTCTAAATTAAACGCGATTTAGGAACGGAGACCGGATTTGTGTTCCAATTTTATCACACTACACATACATAACAACAGAACTGAGAAATTCAACCAAAAATATCAAGCGACAAAAAAATTTGGCCAAAATGTACAGGGTTAACTAAGGTACTTTTGGACCTTTCGCAATTAATTTCTATGAACTGGTGAGAGCTATGATGTTCTAGTATTTTTTTAAGAGTATAACTTGATGGTCCCTAAATCCTCAGCAAATTTGGCTATACTCGCATCAGCCATTTCCAAGAAAAAGGTGTCTGAATTTCCCAAAAACTGCAATTTCCAGCCACTTTTCAGAGTCATAAAAAATCATCATTTTTGATTCGGCTAAAATTTTGTAGGAAGACAAGAGGACATTTCAGAAGAGTTATTCCGTTGAAATTTTGCTAATAATGCTAATGGAAAAGTAATTAGAAGGATTCCAGAATTCTATAATATGGGACTCTACCATGGTGAGTACACTAAGTTGTTTTTCGCTCTAAAATCTCTAAATTAAACGCGATTTAGGAACGGAGACCGGATTTGTGTTCCAATTTTATCACACTACACATACATAACAACAGAACTGAGAAATTCAACCAAAAATTTCAAGCGACAAAAAAATTTGGCCAAAATGTACAGGGTTAACTAAGGTACTTTTGGACCTTTCGCAATTAATTTCTATGAACTGGTGAGAGCTATGATGTTCTAGTATTTTTTTAAGAGTATAACTTGATGGTCCCTAAATCCTCAGCAAATTTGGCTATACTCGCATCAGCCATTTCCAAGAAAAAGGTGTCTGAATTTCCCAAAAACTGCAATTTCCAGCCACTTTTCAGAGTCATAAAAAATCATCATTTTTGATTCGGCTAAAATTTTGTAGGAAGACAAGAGGACATTTCAGAAGAGTTATTCCGTTGAAATTTTGCTAATAATGCTAATGGAAAAGTAATTAGAAGGATTCCAGAATTCTATAATATGGGACTCTACCATGGTGAGTACACTAAGTTGTTTTTCGCTCTAAAATCTCTAAATTAAACGCGATTTAGGAACGGAGACCGGATTTGTGTTCCAATTTTATCACACTACACATACATAACAACAGAACTGAGAAATTCAACCAAAAATTCCAAGCGACAAAAAAATTTGGCCAAAATGTACAGGGTTAACTAAGGTACTTTTGGACCTTTCGCAATTAATTTCTATGAACTGGTGAGAGCTATGATGTTCTAGTATTTTTTTAAGAGTATAACTTGATGGTCCCTAAATCCTCAGCAAATTTGGCTATACTCGCATCAGCCATTTCCAAGAAAAAGGTGTCTGAATTTCCCAAAAACTGCAATTTCCAGCCACTTTTCAGAGTCATAAAAATCATCATTTTTGATTCGGCTAAAATTTTGTAGGAAGACAAGAGGACATTTCAGAAGAGTTATTCCGTTGAAATTTTGCTAATAATGCTAATGGAAAAGTAATTAGAAGGATTCCAGAATTCTATAATATGGGACTCTACCATGGTGAGTACACTAAGTTGTTTTTCGCTCTAAAATCTCTAAATTAAACGCGATTTAGGAACGGAGACCGGATTTGTGTTCCAATTTATCACACTACACATACATAACAACAGAACTGAGAAATTCAACCAAAAATTTCAAGCGACAAAAAAATTTGGCCAAAATGTACAGGGTTAACTAAGGTACTTTTGGACCTTTCGCAATTAATTTCTATGAACTGGTGAGAGCTATGATGTTCTAGTATTTTTTTAAGAGTATAACTTGATGGTCCCTAAATCCTCAGCAAATTTGGCTATACTCGCATCAGCCATTTCCAAGAAAAAGGTGTCTGAATTTCCCAAAAACTGCAATTTCCAGCCACTTTTCAGAGTCATAAAAAATCATCATTTTTGATTCGGCTAAAATTTTGTAGGAAGACAAGAGGACATTTCAGAAGAGTTATTCCGTTGAAATTTTGCTAATAATGCTAATGGAAAAGTAATTAGAAGGATTCCAGAATTCTATAATATGGGACTCTACCATGGTGAGTACACTAAGTTGTTTTTCGCTCTAAAATCTCTAAATTAAACGCGATTTAGGAACGGAGACCGGATTTGTGTTCCAATTTTATCACACTACACATACATAACAACAGAACTGAGAAATTCAACCAAAAATTTCAAGCGACAAAAAAATTTGGCCAAAATGTACAGGGTTAACTAAGGTACTTTTGGACCTTTCGCAATCAATTTCTATGAACTGGTGAGAGCTATGATGTTCTAGTATTTTTTTAAGAGTATAACTTGATGGTCCCTAAATCCTCAGCAAATTTGGCTATACTCGCATCAGCCATTTCCAAGAAAAAGGTGTCTGAATTTCCCAAAAACTGCAATTTCCAGCCACTTTTCAGAGTCATAAAAAATCATCATTTTTGATTCGGCTAAAATTTTGTAGGAAGACAAGAGGACATTTCAGAAGAGTTATTCCGTTGAAATTTTGCTAATAATGCTAATGGAAAAGTAATTAGAAGGATTCCAGAATTCTATAATATGGGACTCTACCATGGTGAGTACACTAAGTTGTTTTTCGCTCTAAAATCTCTAAATTAAACGCGATTTAGGAACGGAGACCGGATTTGTGTTCCAATTTTATCACACTACACATACATAACAACAGAACTGAGAAATTCAACCAAAAATTTCAAGCGACAAAAAATTTGGCCAAAATGTACAGGGTTAACTAAGGTACTTTTGGACCTTTCGCAATTAATTTCTATGAACTGGTGAGAGCTATGATGTTCTAGTATTTTTTTAAGAGTATAACTTGATGGTCCCTAAATCCTCAGCAAATTTGGCTATACTCGCATCAGCCATTTCCAAGAAAAAGGTGTCTGAATTTCCCAAAAACTGCAATTTCCAGCCACTTTTCAGAGTCATAAAAAATCATCATTTTTGATTCGGCTAAAATTTTGTAGGAAGACAAGAGGACATTTCAGAAGAGTTATTCCGTTGAAATTTTGCTAATAATGCTAATGGAAAAGTAATTAGAAGGATTCCAGAATTCTATAATATGGGACTCTACCATGGTGAGTACACTAAGTTGTTTTTCGCTCTAAAATCTCTAAATTAACGCGATTTAGGAACGGAGACCGGATTTGTGTTCCAATTTTATCACACTACACATACATAACAACAGAACTGAGAAATTCAACCAAAAATTTCAAGCGACAAAAAAATTTGGCCAAAATGTACAGGGTTAACTAAGGTACTTTTGGACCTTTCGCAATTAATTTCTATGAACTGGTGAGAGCTATGATGTTCTAGTATTTTTTTAAGAGTATAACTTGATGGTCCCTAAATCCTCAGCAAATTTGGCTATACTCGCATCAGCCATTTCCAAGAAAAAGGTGTCTGAATTTCCCAAAAACTGCAATTTCCAGCCACTTTTCAGAGTCATAAAAAATCATCATTTTTGATTCGGCTAAAATTTTGTAGGAAGACAAGAGGACATTTCAGAAGAGTTATTCCGTTGAAATTTTGCTAATAATGCTAATGGAAAAGTAATTAGAAGGATTCCAGAATTCTATAATATGGGACTCTACCATGGTGAGTACACTAAGTTGTTTTTCGCTCTAAAATCTCTAAATTAAACGCGATTTAGGAACGGAGACCGGATTTGTGTTCCAATTTTATCACACTACACATACATAACAACAGAACTGAGAAATTCAACCAAAAATTTCAAGCGACAAAAAAATTTGGCCAAAATGTACAGGGTTAACTAAGGTACTTTTGGACCTTTCGCAATTAATTTCTATGAACTGGTGAGAGCTATGATGTTCTAGTATTTTTTTAAGAGTATAACTTGATGGTCCCTAAATCCTCAGCAAATTTGGCTATACTCGCATCAGCCATTTCCAAGAAAAAGGTGTCTGAATTTCCCAAAAACTGCAATTTCCAGCCACTTTTCAGAGTCATAAAAAATCATCATTTTTGATTCGGCTAAAATTTTGTAGGAAGACAAGAGGACATTTCAGAAGAGTTATTCCGTTGAAATTTTGCTAATAATGCTAATGGAAAAGTAATTAGAAGGATTCCAGAATTCTATAATATGGGACTCTACCATGGTGAGTACACTAAGTTGTTTTTCGCTCTAAAATCTCTAAATTAAACGCGATTTAGGAACGGAGACCGGATTTGTGTTCCAATTTTATCACACTACACATACATAACAACAGAACTGAGAAATTCAACCAAAAATTTCAAGCGACAAAAAAATTTGGCCAAAATGTACAGGGTTAACTAAGGTACTTTTGGACCTTTCGCAATTAATTTCTATGAACTGGTGAGAGCTATGATGTTCTAGTATTTTTTTAAGAGTATAACTTGATGGTCCCTAAATCCTCAGCAAATTTGGCTATACTCGCATCAGCCATTTCCAAGAAAAAGGTGTCTGAATTTCCCAAAAACTGCAATTTCCAGCCACTTTTCAGAGTCATAAAAAATCATCATTTTTGATTCGGCTAAAATTTTGTAGGAAGACAAGAGGACATTTCAGAAGAGTTATTCCGTTGAAATTTTGCTAATAATGCTAATGGAAAAGTAATTAGAAGGATTCCAGAATTCTATAATATGGGACTCTACCATGGTGAGTACACTAAGTTGTTTTTCGCTCTAAAATCTCTAAATTAACGCGATTTAGGAACGGAGACCGGATTTGTGTTCCAATTTTATCACACTACACATACATAACAACAGAACTGAGAAATTCAACCAAAAATTTCAAGCGACAAAAAAATTTGGCCGAAATGTACAGGGTTAACTAAGGTACTTTTGGACCTTTCGCAATTAATTTCTATGAACTGGTGAGAGCTATGATGTTCTGGTATTTTTTTAAGAGTATAACTTGATGGTCCCTAAATCCTCAGCAAATTTGGCTATACTCGCATCAGCCATTTCCAAGAAAAAGGTGTCTGAATTTCCCAAAAACTGCAATTTCCAGCCACTTTTCAGAGTCATAAAAAATCATCATTTTTGATTCGGCTAAAATTTTGTAGGAAGACAAGAGGACATTTCAGAAGAGTTATTCCGTTGAAATTATGCTAATAATGCTAATGGAAAAGTAATTAGAAGGATTCCAGAATTCTATAATATGGGACTCTACCATGGTGAGTACACTAAGTTGTTTTTCGCTCTAAAATCTCTAAATTAAACGCGATTTAGGAACGGAGACCGGATTTGTGTTCCAATTTTATCACACTACACATACATAACAACAGAACTGAGAAATTCAACCAAAAATTTCAAGCGACAAAAAAATTTGGCCAAAATGTACAGGGTTAACTAAGGTACTTTTGGACCTTTCGCAATTAATTTCTATGAACTGGTGAGAGCTATGATGTTCTAGTATTTTTTAAGAGTATAACTTGATGGTCCCTAAATCCTCAGCAAATTTGGCTATACTCGCATCAGCCATTTCCAAGAAAAAGGTGTCTGAATTTCCCAAAAACTGCAATTTCCAGTCACTTTTCAGAGTCATGAAAATCATCATTTTTGATTCGGCTAAAATTTTGTAGGAAGACAAGAGGACATTTCAGAAGAGTTATTCCGTTGAAATTTTGCTAATAATGCTAATGGAAAAGTAATTAGAAGGATTCCAGAATTCTATAATATGGGACTCTACCATGGTGAGTACACTAAGTTGTTTTTCGCTCTAAAATCTCTAAATTAAACGCGATTTAGGAACGGAGACCGGATTTGTGTTCCAATTTTATCACACTACACATACATAACAACAGAACTGAGAAATTCAACCAAAAATTTCAAGCGACAAAAAAATTTGGCCAAAATGTACAGGGTTAACTAAGGTACTTTTGGACCTTTCGCAATTAATTTCTATGAACTGGTGAGAGCTATGATGTTCTAGTATTTTTTTAAGAGTATAACTTGATGGTCCCTAAATCCTCAGCAAATTTGGCTATACTCGCATCAGCCATTTCCAAGAAAAAGGTGTCTGAATTTCCCAAAAACTGCAATTTCCAGCCACTTTTCAGAGTCATAAAAAATCATCATTTTTGATTCGGCTAAAATTTTGTAGGAAGACAAGAGGACATTTCAGAAGAGTTATTCCGTTGAAATTTTGCTAATAATGCTAATGGAAAAGTAATTAGAAGGATTCCAGAATTCTATAATATGGGACTCTACCATGGTGAGTACACTAAGTTGTTTTTCGCTCTAAAATCTCTAAATTAACGCGATTTAGGAACGGAGACCGGATTTGTGTTCCAATTTTATCACACTACACATACATAACAACAGAACTGAGAAATTCAACCAAAAATTTCAAGCGACAAAAAAATTTGGCCAAAATGTACAGGGTTAACTAAGGTACTTTTGGACCTTTCGCAATTAATTTCTATGAACTGGTGAGAGCTATGATGTTCTAGTATTTTTTTAAGAGTATAACTTGATGGTCCCTAAATCCTCAGCAAATTTGGCTATACTCGCATCAGCCATTTCCAAGAAAAAGGTGTCTGAATTTCCCAAAAACTGCAATTTCCAGCCACTTTTCAGAGTCATAAAAATCATCATTTTTGATTCGGCTAAAATTTTGTAGGAAGACAAGAGGACATTTCAGAAGAGTTATTCCGTTGAAATTTTGCTAATAATGCTAATGGAAAAGTAATTAGAAGGATTCCAGAATTCTATAATATGGGACTCTACCATGGTGAGTACACTAAGTTGTTTTTCGCTCTAAAATCTCTAAATTAAACGCGATTTAGGAACGGAGACCGGATTTGTGTTCCAATTTTATCACACTACACATACATAACAACAGAACTGAGAAATTCAACCAAAAATTTCAAGCGACAAAAAAATTTGGCCAAAATGTACAGGGTTAACTAAGGTACTTTTGGACCTTTCGCAATTAATTTCTATGAACTGGTGAGAGCTATGATGTTCTAGTATTTTTTTAAGAGTATAACTTGATGGTCCCTAAATCCTCAGCAAATTTGGCTATACTCGCATCAGCCATTTCCAAGAAAAAGGTGTCTGAATTTCCCAAAAACTGCAATTTCCAGCCACTTTTCAGAGTCATAAAAATCATCATTTTTGATTCGGCTAAAATTTTGTAGGAAGACAAGAGGACATTTCAGAAGAGTTATTCCGTTGAAATTTTGCTAATAATGCTAATGGAAAAGTAATTAGAAGGATTCCAGAATTCTATAATATGGGACTCTACCATGGTGAGTACACTAAGTTGTTTTTCGCTCTAAAATCTCTAAATTAAACGCGATTTAGGAACGGAGACCGGATTTGTGTTCCAATTTTATCACACTACACATACATAACAACAGAACTGAGAAATTCAACCAAAAATTTCAAGCGACAAAAAAATTTGGCCAAAATGTACAGGGTTAACTAAGGTACTTTTGGACCTTTCGCAATTAATTTCTATGAACTGGTGAGAGCTATGATGTTCTAGTATTTTTTTAAGAGTATAACTTGATGGTCCCTAAATCCTCAGCAAATTCGGCTATACTCGCATCAGCCATTTCCAAGAAAAAGGTGTCTGAATTTCCCAAAAACTGCAATTTCCAGCCACTTTTCAGAGTCATAAAAAATCATCATTTTTGATTCGGCTAAAATTTTGTAGGAAGACAAGAGGACATTTCAGAAGAGTTATTCCGTTGAAATTTTGCTAATAATGCTAATGGAAAAGTAATTAGAAGGATTCCAGAATTCTATAATATGGGACTCTACCATGGTGAGTACACTAAGTTGTTTTTCGCTCTAAAATCTCTAAATTAAACGCGATTTAGGAACGGAGACCGGATTTGTGTTCCAATTTTATCACACTACACATACATAACAACAGAACTGAGAAATTCAACCAAAAATTTCAAGCGACAAAAAAATTTGGCCAAAATGTACAGGGTTAACTAAGGTACTTTTGGACCTTTCGCAATTAATTTCTATGAACTGGTGAGAGCTATGATGTTCTAGTATTTTTTTAAGAGTATAACTTGATGGTCCCTAAATCCTCAGCAAATTTGGCTATACTCGCATCAGCCATTTCCAAGAAAAAGGTGTCTGAATTTCCCAAAAACTGCAATTTCCAGCCACTTTTCAGAGTCATAAAAATCATCATTTTTGATTCGGCTAAAATTTTGTAGGAAGACAAGAGGACATTTCAGAAGAGTTATTCCGTTGAAATTTTGCTAATAATGCTAATGGAAAAGTAATTAGAAGGATTCCAGAATTCTATAATATGGGACTCTACCATGGTGAGTACACTAAGTTGTTTTTCGCTCTAAAATCTCTAAATTAAACGCGATTTAGGAACGGAGACCGGATTTGTGTTCCAATTTTATCACACTACACATACATAACAACAGAACTGAGAAATTCAACCAAAAATTTCAAGCGACAAAAAAATTTGGCCAAAATGTACAGGGTTAACTAAGGTACTTTTGGACCTTTCGCAATTAATTTCTATGAACTGGTGAGAGCTATGATGTTCTAGTATTTTTTTAAGAGTATAACTTGATGGTCCCTAAATCCTCAGCAAATTTGGCTATACTCGCATCAGCCATTTCCAAGAAAAAGGTGTCTGAATTTCCCAAAAACTGCAATTTCCAGCCACTTTTCAGAGTCATAAAAAATCATCATTTTTGATTCGGCTAAAATTTTGTAGGAAGACAAGAGGACATTTCAGAAGAGTTATTCCGTTGAAATTTTGCTAATAATGCTAATGGAAAAGTAATTAGAAGGATTCCAGAATTCTATAATATGGGACTCTACCATGGTGAGTACACTAAGTTGTTTTTCGCTCTAAAATCTCTAAATTAACGCGATTTAGGAACGGAGACCGGATTTGTGTTCCAATTTTATCACACTACACATACATAACAACAGAACTGAGAAATTCAACCAAAAATTTCAAGCGACAAAAAAATTTGGCCAAAATGTACAGGGTTAACTAAGGTACTTTTGGACCTTTCGCAATTAATTTCTATGAACTGGTGAGAGCTATGATGTTCTAGTATTTTTTTAAGAGTATAACTTGATGGTCCCTAAATCCTCAGCAAATTTGGCTATACTCGCATCAGCCATTTCCAAGAAAAAGGTGTCTGAATTTCCCAAAAACTGCAATTTCCAGCCACTTTTCAGAGTCATAAAAATCATCATTTTTGATTCGGCTAAAATTTTGTAGGAAGACAAGAGGACATTTCAGAAGAGTTATTCCGTTGGAATTTTGCTAATAATGCTAATGGAAAAGTAATTAGAAGGATTCCAGAATTCTATAATATGGGACTCTACCATGGTGAGTACACTAAGTTGTTTTTCGCTCTAAAATCTCTAAATTAAACGCGATTTAGGAACGGAGACCGGATTTGTGTTCCAATTTTATCACACTACACATACATAACAACAGAACTGAGAAATTCAACCAAAAATTTCAAGCGACAAAAAATTTGGCCAAAATGTACAGGGTTAACTAAGGTACTTTTGGACCTTTCGCAATTAATTTCTATGAACTGGTGAGAGCTATGATGTTCTAGTATTTTTTTAAGAGTATAACTTGATGGTCCCTAAATCCTCAGCAAATTTGGCTATACTCGCATCAGCCATTTCCAAGAAAAAGGTGTCTGAATTTCCCAAAAACTGCAATTTCCAGCCACTTTTCAGAGTCATAAAAAATCATCATTTTTGATTCGGCTAAAATTTTGTAGGAAGACAAGAGGACATTTCAGAAGAGTTATTCCGTTGAAATTTTGCTAATAATGCTAATGGAAAAGTAATTAGAAGGATTCCAGAATTCTATAATATGGGACTCTACCATGGTGAGTACACTAAGTTGTTTTTCGCTCTAAAATCTCTAAATTAAACGCGATTTAGGAACGGAGACCGGATTTGTGTTCCAATTTTATCACACTACACATACATAACAACAGAACTGAGAAATTCAACCAAAAATTTCAAGCGACAAAAAAATTTGGCCAAAATGTACAGGGTTAACTAAGGTACTTTTGGACCTTTCGCAATTAATTTCTATGAACTGGTGAGAGCTATGATGTTCTAGTATTTTTTTAAGAGTATAACTTGATGGTCCCTAAATCCTCAGCAAATTTGGCTATACTCGCATCAGCCATTTCCAAGAAAAAGGTGTCTGAATTTCCCAAAAACTGCAATTTCCAGCCACTTTTCAGAGTCATAAAAAATCATCATTTTTGATTCGGCTAAAATTTTGTAGGAAGACAAGAGGACATTTCAGAAGAGTTATTCCGTTGAAATTTTGCTAATAATGCTAATGGAAAAGTAATTAGAAGGATTCCAGAATTCTATAATATGGGACTCTACCATGGTGAGTACACTAAGTTGTTTTTCGCTCTAAAATCTCTAAATTAAACGCGATTTAGGAACGGAGACCGGATTTGTGTTCCAATTTTATCACACTACACATACATAACAACAGAACTGAGAAATTCAACCAAAAATTTCAAGCGACAAAAAAATTTGGCCAAAATGTACAGGGTTAACTAAGGTACTTTTGGACCTTTCGCAATTAATTTCTATGAACTGGTGAGAGCTATGATGTTCTAGTATTTTTTTAAGAGTATAACTTGATGGTCCCTAAATCCTCAGCAAATTTGGCTATACTCGCATCAGCCATTTCCAAGAAAAAGGTGTCTGAATTTCCCAAAAACTGCAATTTCCAGCCACTTTTCAGAGTCATAAAAAATCATCATTTTTGATTCGGCTAAAATTTTGTAGGAAGACAAGAGGACATTTCAGAAGAGTTATTCCGTTGAAATTTTGCTAATAATGCTAATGGAAAAGTAATTAGAAGGATTCCAGAATTCTATAATATGGGACTCTACCATGGTGAGTACACTAAGTTGTTTTTCGCTCTAAAATCTCTAAATTAAACGCGATTTAGGAACGGAGACCGGATTTGTGTTCCAATTTTATCACACTACACATACATAACAACAGAACTGAGAAATTCAACCAAAAATTTCAAGCGACAAAAAAATTTGGCCAAAATGTACAGGGTTAACTAAGGTACTTTTGGACCTTTCGCAATTAATTTCTATGAACTGGTGAGAGCTATGATGTTCTAGTATTTTTTTAAGAGTATAACTTGATGGTCCCTAAATCCTCAGCAAATTTGGCTATACTCGCATCAGCCATTTCCAAGAAAAAGGTGTCTGAATTTCCCAAAAACTGCAATTTCCAGCCACTTTTCAGAGTCATAAAAAATCATCATTTTTGATTCGGCTAAAATTTTGTAGGAAGACAAGAGGACATTTCAGAAGAGTTATTCCGTTGAAATTTTGCTAATAATGCTAATGGAAAAGTAATTAGAAGGATTCCAGAATTCTATAATATGGGACTCTACCATGGTGAGTACACTAAGTTGTTTTTCGCTCTAAAATCTCTAAATTAACGCGATTTAGGAACGGAGACCGGATTTGTGTTCCAATTTTATCACACTACACATACATAACAACAGAACTGAGAAATTCAACCAAAAATTTCAAGCGACAAAAAAATTTGGCCAAAATGTACAGGGTTAACTAAGGTACTTTTGGACCTTTCGCAATTAATTTCTATGAACTGGTGAGAGCTATGATGTTCTAGTATTTTTTTAAGAGTATAACTTGATGGTCCCTAAATCCTCAGCAAATTTGGCTATACTCGCATCAGCCATTTCCAAGAAAAAGGTGTCTGAATTTCCCAAAAACTGCAATTTCCAGCCACTTTTCAGAGTCATAAAAATCATCATTTTTGATTCGGCTAAAATTTTGTAGGAAGACAAGAGGACATTTCAGAAGAGTTATTCCGTTGAAATTTTGCTAATAATGCTAATGGAAAAGTAATTAGAAGGATTCCAGAATTCTATAATATGGGACTCTACCATGGTGAGTACACTAAGTTGTTTTTCGCTCTAAAATCTCTAAATTAAACGCGATTTAGGAACGGAGACCGGATTTGTGTTCCAATTTTATCACACTACACATACATAACAACAGAACTGAGAAATTCAACCAAAAATTTCAAGCGACAAAAAAATTTGGCCAAAATGTACAGGGTTAACTAAGGTACTTTTGGACCTTTCGCAATTAATTTCTATGAACTGGTGAGAGCTATGATGTTCTAGTATTTTTTTAAGAGTATAACTTGATGGTCCCTAAATCCTCAGCAAATTTGGCTATACTCGCATCAGCCATTTCCAAGAAAAAGGTGTCTGAATTTCCCAAAAACTGCAATTTCCAGCCACTTTTCAGAGTCATAAAAAATCATCATTTTTGATTCGGCTAAAATTTTGTAGGAAGACAAGAGGACATTTCAGAAGAGTTATTCCGTTGAAATTTTGCTAATAATGCTAATGGAAAAGTAATTAGAAGGATTCCAGAATTCTATAATATGGGACTCTACCATGGTGAGTACACTAAGTTGTTTTTCGCTCTAAAATCTCTAAATTAAACGCGATTTAGGAACGGAGACCGGATTTGTGTTCCAATTTTATCACACTACACATACATAACAACAGAACTGAGAAATTCAACCAAAAATTTCAAGCGACAAAAAAATTTGGCCAAAATGTACAGGGTTAACTAAGGTACTTTTGGACCTTTCGCAATTAATTTCTATGAACTGGTGAGAGCTATGATGTTCTAGTATTTTTTTAAGAGTATAACTTGATGGTCCCTAATCCTCAGCAAATTTGGCTATACTCGCATCAGCCATTTCCAAGAAAAAGGTGTCTGAATTTCCCAAAAACTGCAATTTCCAGCCACTTTTCAGAGTCATAAAAAATCATCATTTTTGATTCGGCTAAAATTTTGTAGGAAGACAAGAGGACATTTCAGAAGAGTTATTCCGTTGAAATTTTGCTAATAATGCTAATGGAAAAGTAATTAGAAGGATTCCAGAATTCTATAATATGGGACTCTACCATGGTGAGTACACTAAGTTGTTTTTCGCTCTAAAATCTCTAAATTAAACGCGATTTAGGAACGGAGACCGGATTTGTGTTCCAATTTTATCACACTACACATACATAACAACAGAACTGAGAAATTCAACCAAAAATTTCAAGCGACAAAAAAATTTGGCCAAAATGTACAGGGTTAACTAAGGTACTTTTGGACCTTTCGCAATTAATTTCTATGAACTGGTGAGAGCTATGATGTTCTAGTATTTTTTTAAGAGTATAACTTGATGGTCCCTAAATCCTCAGCAAATTTGGCTATACTCGCATCAGCCATTTCCAAGAAAAAGGTGTCTGAATTTCCCAAAAACTGCAATTTCCAGCCACTTTTCAGAGTCATAAAAATCATCATTTTTGATTCGGCTAAAATTTTGTAGGAAGACAAGAGGACATTTCAGAAGAGTTATTCCGTTGAAATTTTGCTAATAATGCTAATGGAAAAGTAATTAGAAGGATTCCAGAATTCTATAATATGGGACTCTACCATGGTGAGTACACTAAGTTGTTTTTCGCTCTAAAATCTCTAAATTAAACGCGATTTAGGAACGGAGACCGGATTTGTGTTCCAATTTTATCACACTACACATACATAACAACAGAACTGAGAAATTCAACCAAAAATTTCAAGCGACAAAAAAATTTGGCCAAAATGTACAGGGTTAACTAAGGTACTTTTGGACCTTTCGCAATTAATTTCTATGAACTGGTGAGAGCTATGATGTTCTAGTATTTTTTTAAGAGTATAACTTGATGGTCCCTAAATCCTCAGCAAATTTGGCTATACTCGCATCAGCCATTTCCAAGAAAAAGGTGTCTGAATTTCCCAAAAACTGCAATTTCCAGCCACTTTTCAGAGTCATAAAAATCATCATTTTTGATTCGGCTAAAATTTTGTAGGAAGACAAGAGGACATTTCAGGAGAGTTATTCCGTTGAAATTTTGCTTATAATACTAATGGAAAAGTAATTAGAAGGATTCCAGAATTCTATAATTTGGGACTCTACCATGGTGAGTACACTAAGTTGTTTTTCGCTCTAAAATCTCTAAATTAAACGCGATTCAGGAACGGAGACCGGATTTGTGTTCCAATTTCATCACACTACACATACATAACAACAGAACTGAGAAATTCAACCAAAAATTTCAAGCGACAGGAAAATTTGGCCAAAATGTACAGGGTTAACTAAGGTACTTTTGGACCTTTCGCAATTAATTTCTATCAACTGGTTAGAGCTATGATGTTCTAGTATTTTTTTATCTACCATGGTGAGTACACTTAGTTGTTTTTCGCTCCAAAATATCTAAATTGAACGCGATTTAGGAACGGAGACCGGATTTGTGTTCCAATTTAATCACACTACACATACATTACAACAGAACTGAGAAATTCAACCAAAAATTTCAAGCGACAAAAAATTTGGCCAAAATGTACAGGGTTAACTAAGGTACTTTTGGACCTTTCGCAATTAATTTCTATGAACTGGTGAGAGCTATGATGTTCTAGTATTTTTTTAAGAGTATAACTTGATGGTCCCTAATCCTCAGCAAATTTGGCTATACTCGCATCAGCCATTTCCAAGAAAAAGGTGTCTGAATTTCCCAAAAACTGCAATTTCCAGCCACTTTTCAGAGTCATAAAAAATCATCATTTTTGATTCGGCTAAAATTTTGTAGGAAGACAAGAGGACATTTCAGAAGAGTTATTCCGTTGAAATTTTGCTAATAATGCTAATGGAAAAGTAATTAGAAGGATTCCAGAATTCTATAATATGGGACTCTACCATGGTGAGTACACTAAGTTGTTTTTCGCTCTAAAATCTCTAAATTAAACGCGATTTAGGAACGGAGACCGGATTTGTGTTCCAATTTTATCACACTACACATACATAACAACAGAACTGAGAAATTCAACCAAAAATTTCAAGCGACAAAAAAATTTGGCCAAAATGTACAGGGTTAACTAAGGTACTTTTGGACCTTTCGCAATTAATTTCTATGAACTGGTGAGAGCTATGATGTTCTAGTATTTTTTTAGAGTATAACTTGATGGTCCCTAATCCTCAGCAAATTTGGCTATACTCGCATCAGCCATTTCCAAGAAAAAGGTGTCTGAATTTCCCAAAAACTGCAATTTCCAGCCACTTTTCAGAGTCATAAAAATCATCATTTTTGATTCGGCTAAAATTTTGTAGGAAGACAAGAGGACATTTCAGAAGAGTTATTCCGTTGAAATTTTGCTAATAATGCTAATGGAAAAGTAATTAGAAGGATTCCAGAATTCTATAATATGGGACTCTACCATGGTGAGTACACTAAGTTGTTTTTCGCTCTAAAATCTCTAAATTAACGCGATTTAGGAACGGAGACCGGATTTGTGTTCCAATTTATCACACTACACATACATAACAACAGAACTGAGAAATTCAACCAAAATTTCAAGCGACAAAAAATTTGGCCAAAATGTACAGGGTTAACTAAGGTACTTTTGGACCTTTCGCAATTAATTTCTATGAACTGGTGAGAGCTATGATGTTCTAGTATTTTTTTAAGAGTATAACTTGATGGTCCCTAAATCCTCAGCAAATTTGGCTATACTCGCATCAGCCATTTCCAAGAAAAAGGTGTCTGAATTTCCCAAAAACTGCAATTTCCAGCCACTTTTCAGAGTCATAAAAAATCATCATTTTTGATTCGGCTAAATTTTGTAGGAAGACAAGAGGACATTTCAGAAGAGTTATTCCGTTGAAATTTTGCTAATAATGCTAATGGAAAAGTAATTAGAAGGATTCCAGAATTCTATAATATGGGACTCTACCATGGTGAGTACACTAAGTTGTTTTTCGCTCTAAAATCTCTAAATTAACGCGATTTAGGAACGGAGACCGGATTTGTGTTCCAATTTTATCACACTACACATACATAACAACAGAACTGAGAAATTCAACCAAAATTTCAAGCGACAAAAAAATTTGGCCAAAATGTACAGGGTTAACTAAGGTACTTTTGGACCTTTCGCAATTAATTTCTATGAACTGGTGAGAGCTATGATGTTCTAGTATTTTTTTAAGAGTATAACTTGATGGTCCCTAATCCTCAGCAATTTGGCTATACTCGCATCAGCCATTTCCAAGAAAAAGGTGTCTGAATTTCCCAAAAACTGCAATTTCCAGCCACTTTTCAGAGTCATAAAAAATCATCATTTTTGATTCGGCTAAAATTTTGTAGGAAGACAAGAGGACATTTCAGAAGAGTTATTCCGTTGGAATTTTGCTAATAATGCTAATGGGAAAGTAATTAGAAGGATTCCAGAATTCTATATTATGGGACTCTACCATGGTGAGTACACTAAGTTGTTTTTCGCTCTAAAATCTCTAAATTGAACGCGATTCAGGAACGGAGACCGGATTTGTGTTCCGATTCTATCACACTACACATACATAACAACAGAACTGAGAAATCCAACCAAAAATTTCAAGCGACAGAAAAATTTGGCCAAAATGTACAGGGTTAACTAAGGTACTTTTGGACCTTTCGCAATTAATTTCTATCAACTGGTGAGAGCTATGATGTTCTAGTATTTTTTTATCTACCATGGTGAGTACACTAAGTTGTTTTTCGCTCCAAAATATCCAAATTGAACGCGATTTAGGATCGGAGACCGGATTTGTGTTCTAATTTCATCACACTACACATACATAACAACAGAACTGAGAAATTCAACCAAAAATTTCAAGCGACAAAAAAATTTGGCCAAAATGTACAGGGTACTAAGGTACTTTTGGACCTTCCACAATTAATTTCTATGAACTGGTGAGAGCTATGATGTTCTAGTATTTTTTTGAGAGTCTAACTTGATGGTCCCTGAATCCTCAGCAAATTTGGCCATACTCGCATCAGCCATTTTCGAGAAAAAGGTGTCTGAATTCCCCAAAAACTGCAATTTCCAGCCACTTTTCAGAGTCATAAAAATCATCATTTTTGATTCGGCTAAAATTTTGTAGGAAGACAAGAGGACATTTCAGAAGAGTTATTCCGTTGAAATTTGCTAATAATGCTAATGGAAAAGTAATTAGAAGGATTCCAGAATTCTATAATATGGGACTCTACCATGGTGAGTACACTAAGTTGTTTTTCGCTCTAAAATCTCTGAATTAAACGCGATTTAGGAACGGAGACCGGATTTGTGTTCCAATTTTATCACACTACACATACATAACAACAGAACTGAGAAATTCAACAGAAAATCTCAAGCGACAAAAAATTTTGCCAAAATGTACAGGGTTAACTAAGGTACTTTGGACCTTCGCAATTAATTTCTATGAACTGGTGAGAGCTATGATGTTCTAGTATTTTTTTAAGAGTATAACTTGATGGTCCCTAAATCCTCAGCAAATTTGGCTATACTCGCATCAGCCATTTCCAAGAAAAAGGTGTCTGAATTCCCAAAAACTGCAATTTCCAGCCACTTTTCAGAGTCATAAAAAATCATCATTTTTGATTCGGCTAAAATTTTGTAGGAAGACAAGAGGACATTTCAGAAGAGTTATTCCGTTGAAATTTTGCTAATATGCTAATGGAAAAGTAATTAGAAGGATTCCAGAATTCTATAATATGGGACTCTACCATGGTGAGTACACTAAGTTGTTTTTCGCTCTAAAATCTCTAAATTGAACGCGATTTAGGAACGGAGACCGGATTGTGTTCCAATTTTATCACACTACACATACATAACAACAGAACTGAGAAATTCAACCAAAATTTCAAGCGACAAAAAATTTGGCCAAAATGTACAGGGTTAACTAAGGTACTTTTGGACCTTTCGCAATTAATTTCTATGAACTGGTGAGAGCTATGATGTTCTAGTATTTTTTAGGAGTATAACTTGATGGTCCCTAATCCTCAGCAAATTTGGCTATACTCGCATCAGCCATTTCCAAGAAAAAGGTGTCTGAATTTCCCAAAAACTGCAATTTCCAGCCACTTTCAGAGTCATAAAAATCATCATTTTGATTCGGCTAAAATTTTGTAGGAAGACAAGAGGACATTTCAGAAGAGTTATTCCGTTGAAATTTTGCTAATAATGCTAATGGAAAAGTAATTAGAAGGATTCCAGAATTCTATAATATGGGACTCTACCATGGTGAGTACACTAAGTTGTTTTTCGCTCTAAAATCTCTAAATTGAACGCGATTTAGGAACGGAGACCGGATTTGTGTTCGAATTTATCACACTACACATACATAACAACAGAACTGAGAAATTCAACCAAAATTTCAAGCGACAAAAAAATTTGGCCAAATGTACAGGGTTAACTAAGGTACTTTTGGACCTTTCGCAATTAATTTCTATGAACTGGTGAGAGCTATGATGTTCTAGTATTTTTTTAAGAGTATAACTTGATGGTCCCTAAATCCTCAGCAAATTTGGCTATACTCGCATCAGCCATTTCCAAGAAAAAGGTGTCTGAATTTACCCAAAAACTGCAATTTCCAGCCACTTTTCAGAGTCATAAAAAATCATCATTTTTGATTCGGCTAAAATTTTGTAGGCAGACAAGAGGACATTTCAGAAGAGTTATTCCGTTGAAATTTTGCTAATAATGCTAATGGAAAAGTAATTAGAAGGATTCCAGAATTCTATAATATGGGACTCTACCATGGTGAGTACACTAAGTTGTTTTTTCGCTCTAAAATCTCTAAATTAAACGCGATTTAGGAACGGAGACCGGATTTGTGTTCCAATTTTATCACACTACACATACATAACAACAGAACTGAGAAATTCAACCAAAAATTTCAAGCGACAAAAAAAATTTGGCCAAATGTACAGGGTTAACTAAGGTACTTTTGGACCTTTCGCAATTAATTTCTATGAACTGGTGAGAGCTATGATGTTCTAGTATTTTTTAAGAGTATAACTTGATGGTCCCTAAATCCTCAGCAAATTTGGCTATACTCGCATCAGCCATTTCCAAGAAAAAGGTGTCTGAATTCCCAAAAACTGCAATTTCCAGCCACTTTTCAGAGTCATAAAAAATCATCATTTTTGATTCGGCTAAAATTTTGTAGGAAGACAAGAGGACATTTCAGAAGAGTTATTCCGTTGAAATTTTGCTAATAATGCTAATGGAAAAGTAATTAGAAGGATTCCAGAATTCTATAATATGGGACTCTACCATGGTGAGTACACTAAGTTGTTTTTCGCTCTAAAATCTCTAAATTAAACGCGATTTAGGAACGGAGACCGGATTTGTGTTCCAATTTTATCACACTACACATACATAACAACAGAACTGAGAAATTCAACCAAAACTTTCAAGCGACGAAAAAATTTGGCCAAAATGTACAGGGTTAACTAAGGTACTTTTGGACCTCTCGCAATTAATTTCTATGAACTGGTGAGAGCTATGATGTTCTTGTCTTTTTTAAGAGTATAACTTGATGGTCCCTGAATCCTCAGCAAATTTGGCTATACTCGCATCAGCCATTTCCAAGAAAAAGGTGTCTGAATTTCCCAAAAACTGCAATTTCCAGCCACTTTTCAGAGTCATAGAAAATCATCATTTTTGATTCGGCTAAAATTTTGTAGGAAGACAAGAGGACATTTCAGAAGAGTTATTCCGTTGAAATTTTGCTAATAATGCTAATAGGAAAGTAATTAGAAGGATTCCAGAATTCTATAATATGGGACTCTACCATGGTGAGTACACTAAGTTGTTTTTCGCTCTAAAATCTCTAAATTAACGCGATTTAGGAACGGAGACCGGATTTGTGTTCCAATTTTATCACACTACACACTACACATACATAACAACAGAACTGAGAAACTTACTAAGGTACTTTTGGACCTTTCGCAATTAATTTCTATGAACTGGTGAGAGCTATGATGTTCTAGTATTTTTTAAGAGTATAACTTGATGGTCCCTGAATCCTCAGCAAATTTGGCTATACTCGCATCAGCCATTTCCAAGAAAAAGGTGTCTGAATTTCCCAAAAACTGCAATTTCCAGCCACTTTTCAGAGTCATAAAAAATCATCATTTTTGATTCGGCTAAAATTTTGTAGGAAGACAAGAGGACATTTCAGAAGAGTTATTCCGTTGAAATTTTGCTAATAATGCTAATGGAAAGTAATTAGAAGGATTCCAGAATTCTATAATATGGGACTCTACCATGGTGAGTACACTAAGTTGTTTTTCGCTCTAAAATCTCTAATTAACGCGATTTAGGAACGGAGACCGGATTTGTGTTCCAATTTTATCACACTACACATACATAACAACAGAACTGAGAAATTCAACCAAAAAATTCTAGCGACAAAAAAATTTGGCCGAAATGTACAGGGTTAACTAAGGTACTTTTGGACCTTTCGCAATTAATTTCTATGAACTGGTGAGAGCTATGATGTTCTAGTATTTTTTTAAGAGTATAACTTGATGGTCCCTAAATCCTCAGCAAATTTGGCTATACTCGCATCAGCCATTTCCCAAGAAAAAGGTGTCTGAATTTCCCAAAAACTGCAATTTCCAGCCACTTTTCAGAGTCATAAAAAATCATCATTTTTGATTCGGCTAAAATTTCGTAGGAAGACAAGAGGACATTTCAGAAGAGTTATTCCTTCGAAATTTTGCTAATAATGCTAATGGAAAAGTAATTAGAAGGATTCCAGAATTCTATAATATGGGACTCTACCATGGTGAGTACACTAAGTTGTTTTTCGCTCTAAAATCTCTAAATTGAACGCGATTTAGGAACGGAGACCGGATTTGTGTTCCAATTTTATCACACTACACATACATAACAACAGAACTGAGAAATTCAACCAAAAATTTCAAGCGACAAAAAAATTTGGCCAAAATGTACAGGGTTAACTAAGGTACTTTTGGACCTTTCGCAATTAATTTCTATGAACTGGTGAGAGCTATGATGTTCTAGTATTTTTTAAGAGTATAACTTGATGGTCCCTGAATCCTCAGCAAATTTGGCCATACTCGCATCAGCCATTTCCAAGAAAAAGGTGTCTGAATATCCCAAAAACTGCAATTTCCAGCCACTCTTCAGAGTCATGAAAAATCATCATTTTTGATTCGACTAAAATTTTGTAGGAAGACGAGAAGACATTCAGAAAGAGTTATTCCGTGGAAATTTTGCTAATAATGCTAATGGGGAAGTAATTAGATAGATTCCAGAATTCTATAATATGGGACTCTACCATGGTGAGTACACTGAGTTGTTTTTCGCTCTAAAATCTCCAAATTGAACGCGATTTAGGAACGGAGACCGGATTTGTGTTCCAATTTTATCACACTACACATACATAACAACAGAACTGAGAAATTCAACCAAAAATTTCGAGCGACAAAAAATTTGTACAAAATGTACAGGGTCAACTAAGGTACTTTCGGACCTTTCGCAATTAATTTCTATGAACTGGTGAGAGCTATGATGTTCTAGTATTTTTTCAAGAGTATAACTTGATGGTCCCTGAATCCTCAGCAAATTTGGCTATACTCGCATCAGCCATTCTCAAGAAAAAGGTGTCTGAATTTCCCAAAAACTGCAATTTCCAGCCACTTTTCAGAGTCATGAAAATCATCATTTTTGATTCGGCTAAAATTTTGTAGGAAGACGAGAGGACATTTCAGAAGAGTTATTCCGTTGAAATTTTGCTAATAATGCTAATGGAAAAGTAATTAGAAGGATTCCAGAATTCTATAATATGGGACTCTACCATGGTGAGTACACTAAGTTGTTTTTCGCTCTAAAATCTCTAAATTAAACGCGATTTAGGAACGGAGACCGGATTTGTGTTCCAATTTTATCACACTACACATACATAACAACAGAACTGAGAAATTCAACCAAAAATTTCAAGCGACAAAAAATTTGGCCAAAATGTACAGGGTAAGGTACTAAGGTACTTTTGGACCTTTCGCAATTAATTTCTATGAACTGGTGAGAGCTATGATGTTCTTGTCTTTTTTAAGAGTATAACTTGATGGTCCTTGAATCCTCAGCAAATTTGGCTATACTCGCATCAGCCATTTCCAAGAAAAAGGTGTCTGAATTTCCCAAAAACTGCAATTTCCAGCCACTTTTCAGAGTCATAAAAAATCATCATTTTTGATTCGGCTAAAATTTTGTAGGAAGACAAGAGGACATTTCAGAAGAGTTATTCCGTTGAAATTTTGCTAATAATGCTAATGGAAAAGTAATTAGAAGGATTCCAGAATTCTATAATATGGGACTCTACCATGGTGAGTACACTAAGTTGTTTTTCGCTCTAAAATCTCTAAATTAAACGCGATTCAGGAACGGAGACCGGATTTGTGTTCCAATTTTATCACACTACACATACATAACAACAGAACTGAGAAATTCAACAAGAAATTTCAAGCGACAAAAAAATTTGGCCAAAATGTACAGGGTTAACTAAGGTACTTTTGGACCTTTCGCAATCAATTTCTATGAACTGGTGAGAGCTATGATGTTCTAGTATTTTTTTAAGAGTATAACTTGATGGTCCCTGAATCCTCAGCAAATTTGGCTATACTCGCATCAGCCATTTCCAAGAAAAAGGTGTCTGAATTTCCCAAAAACTGCAATTTCCAGCCACTTTTCAGAGTCATAAAAAATCATCATTTTTGATTCGGCTAAAATTTTGTAGGAAGACAAGAGGACATTTCAGAAGAGTTATTCCGTTGAAATTTTGCTAATAATGCTAATGGAAAAGTAATTAGAAGGATTCCAGAATTCTATAATATGGGACTCTACCATGGTGAGTACACTAAGTTGTTTTTCGCTCTAAATCTCTAAATTGAACGCGATTTAGGAACGGAGACCGGATTTGTGTTCCAATTTTATCACACTACACATACATAACAACAGAACTGAGAAATTCAACCAAAAATTTCGAGCGACAAAAAAATTTGGCCAAAATGTACAGGGTTAACTAAGGTACTTTTGGACCTTTCGCAATTAATTTCTATGAACTGGTGAGAGCTATGATGTTCTAGTATTTTTTTAAGAGTATAACTTGATGGTCCCTGAATCCTCAGCAAATTTGGCTATACTCGCATCAGCCATTTCCAAGAAAAAGGTGTCTGAATTCCCAAAAACTGCAATTTCCAGCCACTTTTCAGAGTCATAAAAAATCATCATTTTTGATTCGGCTAAAATTTTGTAGGAAGACAAGAGGACATTTCAGAAGAGTTATTCCGTTGAAATTTTGCTAATAATGCTAATGGAAAGTAATTAGAAGGATTCCAGAATTCTATAATATGGGACTCTACCATGGTGAGTACACTAAGTTGTTTTTCGCTCTAAAATCTCTAAATTGAACGCGATTTAGGAACGGAGACCGGATTTGTGTTCCAATTTTATCACACTACACATACATAACAACAGAACTGAGAAATTCAACCAAAAATTTCGAGCGACAAAAAATTTGGCCAAAATGTACAGGGTTAACTAAGGTACTTTTGGACCTTTCGCAATTAATTTCTATGAACTGGTGAGAGCTATGATGTTCTAGTATTTTTTTAAGAGTATAACTTGATGGTCCCTGAATCCTCAGCAAATTTGGCTATACTCGCATCAGCCATTTCCAAGAAAAAGGTGTCTGAATTTCCCAAAAACTGCAATTTCCAGCCACTTTTCAGAGTCATAAAAATCATCATTTTTGATTCGGCTAAAATTTTGTAGGAGACAAGAGGACATTTCAGAAGAGTTATTCCGTTGAAATTTTGCTAATAATGCTAATGGAAAGTAATTAGAAGGATTCCAGAATTCTATAATATGGGACTCTACCATGGTGAGTACACTAAGTTGTTTTTCGCTCTAAAATCTCTAAATTAACGCGATTTAGGAACGGAGACCGGATTTGTGTTCCAATTTTATCACACTACACATACATAACAACAGAACTGAGAAATTCAACCAAAAATTTCAAGCGACAGAAAAATTTGGCCAAATGTACAGGGTTAACTAAGGTACTTTTGGACCTTTCGCAATTAATTTCTATGAACTGGTGAGAGCTATGATGTTCTAGTATTTTTTTGAGAGTATAACTTGATGGTCCCTGAATCTTCAGCTAATTTGGCTATACTCGCATCAGCCATTCCCAAGAAAAAGGTGTCTGAATTTCCCGAAAACTGCAATTTCCAGCCACTTCTCAGAGTCATAGAAAATCATCATTTTTAATTCGGCTAGAATTTTGTAGAAAGACAAGAGGACATTTCAGAAGAGTCATTCCGTTGGAATTTTGCCAATAATGCTAATGGAGAAGTAATGAGAAGGATTCCAGAATTCTATAATATGGGACTCTACCATGGTGAGTACACTAAGTTGTTTTTCGCTCTAAAATCTCTAAATTAGACGCGATTTAGGAACGGAGACCGGATTTGTGTTCCAATTTTATCACACTACACATACATAACAACAGAACTGAGAAATTCAACCAAAAATTTCGAGCGACAGAAAAATTTTGCCAAAATGTACAGGGTTAACTAAGGTACTTTCGGACCTTTCGCAATTAATTTCTATGAACTGGTGAGAGCTATGATGTTCTAGTATTTTTTTAAGAGTATAACTTGATGGTCCCTAAATCCTCAGCAAATCTGGCTATACTCGCATCAGCCATTTCCAAGAAAAAGGTGTCTGAATTTCCCAAAAACTGCGATTTCCAGCCACTTTTCAGAGTCATAGAAAATCATCATTTTTGATTCGGCTAAAATTTTGTAGGAAGACAAGAGGACATTTCAGAAGAGTTATTCCGTTGAAATTTTGCTAATAATGCTAATGGAAAAGTAATTAGAAGGATTCCAGAATTCTATAATATAGGACTCTACCATGGTGAGTACACTAAGTTGTTTTTCGCTCTAAATCTCTAAATTAGACGCGATTTAGGAACGGAGACCGGATTTGTGTTCCAATTTTATCACACTACACATACATAACAACAGAACTGAGAAATTCAACCAGAAATTTCGAGCGACAATAAAATTTGGCCAAAATGTACAGAGTTGTAAGGTACTTTTGGACCTTTCGCAATCAATTTCTATGAACTGGTGAGAGCTATGATGTTCTTGTATTTTTTAAGAGTATAACTTGATGGTCCTCAAATCCTCAGCAAATTTGGCTATACTCGCATCAGCCATTTCCAAGAAAAAGGTGTCTGAATTTCTCAAAAACTGCAATTTCCAGCCACTTTTCAGAGTCATAAAAAATCATCATTTTTGATTCGACTGAAATTTTGTAGGAAGACAAGAGGACATTCCAGAAGAGTTATTCCGTTGAAATTTTGCTAATAATGCTAATGGAAAAGTAATTAGAAGGATTCCAGAATTCTATAATATGGGACTCTACCATGGTGAGTACACTAAGTTGTTTTTCGCTCCAAAATCTCTAAAATAAACGCGATTTAGGAACGGAGACCGGATTTGTGTTCCAATTTTATCACACTACACATACATAACAACAGAACTGAGAAATTCAACCGAAAATTTCAAGCGACAAAAAAAATTGGCCAAAATGTACAGGGTTAACTAAGGTACTTTTGGACCTTCCGCAATTAATTTCTATGAACTGGTGAGAGCTATGATGTTCTAGTATTTTTTAAAGAGTATAACTCGATGGTCCCTGAATCCTCAGCAAATTTGGCTTTACTCGCATCAGCCATTTCCAAGAAAAAGGTGTCTGAATTTCCCAAAAACTGCAATTTCCAGCCACTTTTCAGAGTCATAAAAAATCATCATTTTTGATCCGGCTAAAATTTTGTAGGGAGACAAGAGGATATTTCAGAAGAGTTATTCCGTTGAAATTTTGCTAATAATGCTTATGGAAAAGTAATTAGAAGGATTTCAGAATTCTATAATATGGGACTCTACCATGATGAGTACACTAAGTTGTTTTTCGCTCTAATATCTCTAAATTAAACGCGATTCAAGAACGGAGACCGGATTTGTGTTCCAATTTTATCACACTACACATACATAACAACAGAACTGAGAAATCCAACCAAAAATTTCAAGCGACAAATAAATTCGGCCAAAATGTACAGGGGTACTTCTGGACCTTTCGCAATTAATTTCTATGAACTGGTGAGAGCTATGATGTTCTAGTATTCTTTTGAGAGTATAACTTAATGGTCTCTGAATCCTCAGCAAATTTGACCATACTCGCATCAGTCATTTCCAAGAAAAAGGTGTCTGAATTTCCCAGAAACTGCAATTTCCAGCCACTTTTCAGAGTCATAGAAAATCATCATTTTTGATTCGGCTCAAATTTTGTAGGGAGACAAGAGGACATTTCAGAAGAGTTATTCCTTTGGAATTTTGCTTATAATGCTAATGGAAAAGTAATTAGAAGGATTCCAGAATTCTATAATATGGGACGCTACCATGGTGAGTACACTAAGCTGTTTTTCGCTCTAAAATCTCCAAATTAGACGCGATTTAGGAACGGAGACCGGATTTGTGTTCCAATTTTATCACACTACACATACATAACAACAGAACTGAGAAATTCAACCAAAAATTCCGAGCGACAAAAAAATTTGGCCAAAATGTACAGGGTTAACTAAGGTACTTTTGGACCTTTCGCAATTAATTTCTATGAACTGGTGAGAGCTATGATGTTCTAGTATTTCTTTAAGAGTATAACTTGATGGTCCCTAAATCCTCAGCGAATTTGGCTATACTCGCATCAGCCATTTCCAAGAAAAAGGTGTCTGAAGTTCCCAAAAACTGCAATTTCCAGCCACTTTTCAGAGTCATAAAAAATCATCATTTTTGATCCGGCTGAAATTCTGTAGGAAGACAAGAGGACATTTCAGAAGAGTTATTCCGTTGAAATTTTGCTAATAATGCTAATGGAAAAGTAATTAGAAGGATTCCAGAATTCTATAATATGGGACTCTACCATGGTGAGTACACTAAGTTGTTTTTCGCTCTAAAATCTCTAAATTGAACGCGATTTAGGAACGGAGACCGGATTTGTGTTCCAATTTTATCACACTACACATACATAACAACAGAACTGAGAAATTCAACAAAAAATTTCAAGCGACAAAAAAATTTGGCCAAAATGTATAGGGTTAACTAAGGTACTTTTGGACCTTTCGCAATTAATTTCTATGAACTGGTGAGAGCTATGATGTTCTAGTATTCTTTTATGAGTTCAACTCGATAGTCCCCGAATCTTCAGCAAATTTGGCTATACTCGCATCAGCTATTTCCAAGAAAAAGGTGTCTGAATTATCCGAAAACTGCAATTTCCAGCCACTTTTCAGAGTCATCAAAAATCATCATTTTTGATTCGGCTGAAATTTTGTGGGGAGACAAGAGGACCTTCCAAGAGAGTTATTTCGTTGAAATTTCGCTAATAATGCTAATGGAAAAGTTATTAGGAGGATTCCAGAATTCTATATAGGACCCTACCATGGTGAGTACACTAAGTTGATTTTTGCTTTAAATCTTTAAATTAAACTCGATTTCGAAACGGAGACCGGATTTGTGTTCGAATTTGATAACCATATGAATAAATAACAACAGAACTGAGAAATTCAACAATGAATTTCAGAGGACAAAAATTTTTGACCGGATACTTTTGGACCTTTCGCAATCAATTTCTATGTACTGGTGAGAGCTATGATGTTCTAGTATTTTTTATGAGTATAACTTGATGGTCCCTAAATCCTCAGCAAATTTGGCTATACTCGCATCAGCCATTTCCAAGAAAAAGGTGTCTGAATTATCCAAAAACTGCAATTTCCAGCCACTTTTCAGAGTCATTGACAATGATAGACAATGACAATGAGAGACAATAGACTAGACAATGACGTAGAAGAATTGGCCAATAATTATTTGTATTTAGTTTGCATTTATGAACAACTGTAAATACAGGAAAGTCTAGTATACCTTCGGCAGGCCTGCAATGATTATTTGTATTATTATATAATTATTATTATACTACTAACCTGATTTTCCCATGATCTCGGAAATTGCCACCCATGAGTTCACAGCCATAACCTCGCTTTTCTCATCACTTGAAGCACGATCATATAAATTGGGATAATTTCCCGGCACCAGTGATATAGATAATTCAATTTCGTTTTGATCATTAATATCTCCTGGCTCATCAACGAAACACTCTTCGTAATTCATGTCTAGATGTTTGGTGTATACAAAGATATTGATTGATATATACTGGTACTTATATTTCGGATGGTCTATGGCTATCAGCAGCTATTCAAATTATTGCGCTATCATAAATTGCCAACTTGACTAGTTATCGAATATAGTTAATTCTCTTGAAGGTAGAGTCGGAACAAATCATAGCTGAGGCTACAAATTGGTTTAATGATAACAAATTAATTCTCAACTCAAATAAAACTAATTTTATTCTTTTTAAAGGTACAAATACTCAAAGTCAAGCATATTCTAAAATAGATATTATTGACAATGTGATTGATTCTTCAAAATTAGTTAAAACATCAGTAATGAAATTTCTTGGGGTCACTATGGACGAACACCTAAATTGGAAGCGTCATTGTGAAATACTAGCAACTAAATTAAGTTCAGCTTGCTTTGCTTTGAAATCTATCAAGTTGACAACCAATTTGGAAATAGCCCGTATTGCATACTTTGTTGCTTTTGAATCGCACATGCGGTATGGTATAGAATTTTGGGGTTATTCCACTGATTCAATTAAAATTTTCTGATTACAAAAACGAGCAATAAGAAATGTTATAGGTCTGAGAGAAGAAAAAAATTCTTCCAATAAACCCCACTGCAAACCTCATTTTATAAAACATAAAATTTTCAACTTTTCACATTATATTTATAATGCAGTCAATATTAATTACAAAGAAATTTCTTCACTGTCAAACTTTGAATAAAAACATACATGAACATGATACGAGGCAGAAAGAAAATCTCCATTCAAAAAAATATGGATCCAAATTAACACAAATCAACTCTAGTTATATAAATGAAAAATTATATAATAAACTTCCGAATAATATTGAAAATATTGAAAAATTTGAAACTTTTCAATACAGATTAAAATGTCTTTTATTAGAAAAGGCCTATTATAATATAGAGGAATATCTTGCTGATATAAATTCATGTTGATACAAACCTAATCAAAATCACAAATCAATCTGCGAAGCGAGCAAAATATCTAATTTCATCATCTAAATTATCAACAAAAAGAGTAATAACATTCAATGTATTATTGTCCATCGTCATTGTATGAAATTATCTAATATTCAATATGATACTAGTTTCGTGGGGTGAGGTATTTGGTTCATTTTAATTAATCATTTTTTTTTCATATATATATATGTATATATATATATATATATATATATATATATATATATATATATATATTATATATATATATATATATATTGTGTTATTGATGTTAATATTAGTTTCTTATATTGTTGTTGGAGTAAATTGTGTAATGTAATATTTTTTTTCCATTTGTGTATTAGTTGGAGTTATTAGTCTCCAAACACCTTTATAATAAGGCATAGGCGCCGACTTCTGAAAATTCCGATGGATGCTCTAATTTTCTAGCAAAACATGTCAGAGCCCAATGGGGGTGTGGGGGTGAGAATTCGTGTTTTTTGTACATATTTTATTAGTTCAAGAAGACTTTCATAATAACAAAGACATCATAATGGACTTTTTTTAAATTGATTTTGCTACTCCTTCCCCAAGCCCCGCAGGTATTTTCTTGAAATATGGACATTTTCTAAGTAATTGTTGCGATCTATATACAGTTTTGAAGTCCAATGATTGAACCTTCATGGACATTCTCGAAGTCATTCTTTCGATCTCCACCAGCAAATTTTTTGCAGGGAATTTTTTGAAATATGTTCATTTAAAAAAAAATGCGATTTACAAGTAGTTTAGAAGTCTGGTGATTGAACCTTCATGGACATTCTCGAATTCTCGAACCTACCAACAGGTTAGGTAATAATTCAAATATCATTTCAAGTAACTCAATAACTTTGCAAATGTTCCATGTCTAGGTAGCTTAGTTGCTAGCGTTGGCGGTTTCGGATCCCGATGCGAAAGGTCCTGGTATCGAATACCATTGGGGACTGAATTTTTTCTGTCGTATTTTGTTTAATATACCCATATGCAATTGAACAAATCCTGAATGGACAGTAGCTCAGAGATAATTCCTTTCTTCCCTGGATAAATTTATCACTCTGTAATAACTCTCATTACTGAATTAATCTACTCAAGTGTTGACTGAAATATAACAAAAAGCAGCTCTGTGTGGGATTCGATAGCGAGCCACTCCGGACCACTATCCGAAATCGTCCACGCTAGCCACTCAGCTACCTGGACATATGAATTTTGCAAAGTTGTCGAGATACTTGAAGAAGATATTATAAATAAAACTCGACCTGTCTATTGCTCTGCTACCCTGGTAGGAATACTGGACTGTTGACCAATTTGCTCGAAAACTTTTGTTCGTGGAAAATTGACTCAAGTACCAGGGAAGCAGAATGCCGCAACAGGTATTCCACCTGACACAAATGAATTCAAATAATCTTTCAAACCTCAGCTCTCCTACCAGAGGAGCAGAATATACCAACAGGTTATGTAATAATTCAAATATCTTTTCAAGTATCTCAATAACTTTGCAAATGTTCCATGTCTAGGTAGCTTAGTTGCTAGCGTTGGGGGATTCGGATCACGATGCGAAAGGTCCTGGTATCGAATACCATTGGGGACTGCTTTTTTTCTGTCATTTTTTGTTCAATATACCCAAATGCGAACCCTAAATGGACATTAGCTCATAGACAATTCCTGTCTTCACTGGATAAATTAATCACACTGTATTACTGAATTAATCTAAGTAATTGTTGAGTGAAATATGACAAAAAAGCAGCTCTGTATGGGTTTCGATCGCGAGCCTCTCCGGACCACTATACGAAATCGTCTACGCTTGCCACTCGGCTACCTGGACATATGAATTTGCAGAGTTGTCGAGATACTTGAAGAAGATATTATAAATAAAACTCGACCTGTCTATTGCTCTGCTACCCTGGTAGGAACACTGGACTGTTGACCAATTTGCTCGAAAACTTTTGTTCGTGGAAAATTGACTCAAGTACCAGGGAAGCAGAATACCCCAACAGGTATTCCACCTGACACAAGTAAATTCTCAAATATCTCGATAACTTTCTAGGTAGCTGAGTTGCTAGCGTTGACAGTCTCCGGAAATTGATGTGGAAGGGCTTGATATCGAATACCATGAAGTTTGTTTTCTGTCATATTTTGTTTAACTAGATGCAGTTGTGCTAATCTGTAATGGATATAAGCTTGAGAGAAAAAGCCTTTATGTACTAGATAAATTACTCACATTTCAATAATTCACATTACTGAATCAAACTAGGCTCCTGAATTAGATCAAATTTAATACCCTGATTTCTAGTTAGTTATAACATAATTCACACTGAATGTTGTATTATTAGGATACAACCCTCAGATATGGAGAACAACACAATAAGTACATTGTCATTACAAGATTGATTGATTTAATGAATTTATGGACAGGAACAACAATACATATTGACAGTACAATTGCAGTTGTATTCACAATGATAATATAACTCTGTATTATTGATAAATGGTAAACAGTAAAAATGTATCTATGAGAAGTAAATGGAATCTTTATCAGTTCAAGAAGACTTTCATAATAACAAATACATCATTATGGACTTTTTGAAAATTGATTTTGCTATACTCCTTCTCCAAGCCCCGCAGGGATTTTCTTGAAATATGGTTATTTTCCAAGTAATTGTTGCGATCTACATACAGTTTTGAAGTCCAATAATTGAACCTCCATGGATATTCTCGAAGTTAATTTTTCGATCTCCACCAGCAAAAACCTGCAGGGAATTTTTTGAAATATGGTCATTCTTTAAAGTGATTTTTGCGATTTACAAGCAGTTTAGGAGTCCTAGATTGAACCATTATGGACATTTCCAACGTTATTTCAATATTTCAATCATGGACATTTTCGAAGTTAATTTCGTGATTTCTGAATGAATAAGTTTTTGGTGGGGTGCAAATGTCGATTGTTGTGGCACGCGTCCCACCTTGGCCCCCTTTTAAGTTTTAACGACGTCCCTGCTTGAGTATTCTAGAAGTTGTCGAAGCAGATAATATTTAGGAATCTTGAAGTATATGTAAAAAATGACAACAAATAAGTTGGTAATATTATTGCCATACTATTGAGTTGGCCATGCAGAGACTTACCAATACAGCAACGAAACTACCACTTATCTTTCGATCACTGCATTATTTCATGTTTCCAGTCTTTTTACTCACTGCACAATCTAATGGGAATGCGATCCATCATGAGATCCATCAAAACATTTTGCTGAATATTTAACAAATATGCCAATATTTTTCCACTGTGATATTTAGTACTAACGCGCACTTCATCCTTCTTCGTGACTCCTCAATATGAACATCATTCGACAAATATAATATGCCTACCTACCAAAAGGACCAAGAGTCGGGAGGGACGAAAACGTCATAAATGAAAACTCAAGTTTTATGCTATACTGAAATTCACGCGAAAAGACATAGACAATATACCTTGTGTTCAAAGCTTTGAGTTAAAAGAAATACGTGACTTACAGTATAGTTGAACAAATCGTCAACGCATGGATGGTCAACGCAAGGGTTTATTACCCTTAAAGAGTGCCAATAAAATGTTCCAGCAACAAGGATGGTTAACATATGTTCATTATAACAATGACTAGTCTATCGGTTCTCTTGAAAAATGCATATATTTATGACTCTCCCCGGCCCCCTACCTACCGGCAATCGAGTAGAGATCAGAAAAGGCTCTAAGTATTCTTCTTATTTCTTGCTAAAGAAATGTTTCTTCAAAACAACAACATTGACATATTATTGATATTATGGAAGTAAAAATAAAACGTTAAATTTGCCGGAAATTTAATGAAACATACAAATTCGTAATTAATATATTGGTTGAGCCAAATTTTCGAGGGGTACTCTGCACCCCTCGAAAATCGATACGAGGTCGGAGATTGCCTATTTCACGACCGTCCGTGGTCGACACACGACGTCGATACAAAGGAAATTGGCTGTTTCATGGAGCTCTCGATACGAGGTCGGAGATTGACTATTTCACGACCGTCCGTGGTCGACACACGACGTCGATACAAAGGAAATTGGCTGTTACATAGAGCTCTCGATACGAGGTCGGAGATTGCCTATTTCACGACCGTCCGTGGTCGACACACGACGTCGATACTAAGGAAATTGGCTGTTTCATGGAGCTCTCGATACGAGGTCGGAGATTGACTATTTCACGACCGTCCGTGGTCGACACACGACGTCGATACAAATGAAATTGGCTGTTACATAGAGCTCTCGATACGAGGTCGGAGATTGCCTATTTCACGACCGTCCGTGGTCGACACACGACGTCGATACAAAGGAAATTGGCTGTTTCATGGAGCTCTCGATACGAGGTCGGAGATTGACTATTTCACGACCGTCCGTGGTCGACACACGACGTCGATACAAAGGAAATTGGCTGTTACATAGAGCTCTCGATACGAGGTCGGAGATTGCCTATTTTACGACCGTCCGTGGTCGACACACGACGTCGATACAAAGGAAATTGGCTGTTACATAGAGCTCTCGATACGAGGTCGGAGATTGCCTATTTCACGACCGTCCGTGGTCGACACACGACGTCGATGCAAAGGAAATTGGCTGTTACATAGAGCTCTCGATACGAGGTCGGAGATTGACTATTTCACGACCGTCCGTGGTCGACACACGACGTCGATACAAAAGAAATTGGCTGTTACATAGAGCTTTCGTACGAATGCGGAGTACAACGTCGTGACAACCTTATTTCTTGAGATTGGGCCACTTGGGTAGGCCTATATATATATATATATATATATATATATATATATATATATATATATATATATATATATATAATATTATGTATATAATATTCAATTTAGGTCTACAATGGACCCTATATATTTTTAGTCATTATTTTTTTATTAAAATACATTTCATATTCAAATAATATTTCATTTTGCTGTTCAATATTGATGCCATTACTGCCCAGTCCTGAAATGTATGGACAGCATGTTTGTCATGTGTTCCACAGCTGCTGCAAGTCTTTCCGAGGCAATAGCTTGCCGTTCGTTGGCAGCTATTTGCCGTTCCCCTTGCTCCAGAAGTGCTGCTGTTTTAGCATTCCTGTGGGATAAGATGATCATAGAATTAGATGGTGAAATTACTGCTACAATTGTATCAATTTGTTTTATAAGACTTATGAAATAGAGTTGATAACTAATGATAACACAGCAAAGTACGGTAGGCCTGAGTCGAACAGTTGGCACTGAACCATAGAAAGTGGTCTTGGTGCTGGGCTTTGACGCAATGAACATTGTGCTACGATTATTGGAAGAATTAGTACTTGCAGGTTTCATTGTTATGATTACATTCAAGGATTGAATTGATCTTGGAATTGGAGAAACGAATTCAATGAGAAGCGGATGATGTGACAAGAATTGATTCTAATTTTAAATAAATAACATGCTATCTATTTGGGAGGATTTTTTTAAATTCTGATGCAACATCATTGTAACAATTATATTTGTTTTCGGCTAGCTATAGCAATGATGACATCTCGGTACCGTACCCTGTGCCAAGTGCGCTGGCTATCTAAGTGCTGGTTGGAGAGCCTGAGCTTGTCGTCTCTTCAACTGGGTGGTTGACGCCCACACACTCTCCATGTCCACGGGCTGTGGCTTGGCAAGGATCAGCCGTCTCCCTGCCATCAGTCTCCGAATCTAGGCAATTATAGGGACCTTGCAATAGGATATGCACTACATGCGTATGTGGGGCAAAGGCTTGCCGTGGAAGGTAGTAGCTGCATTAGTTATACTTTACCTGCATGTACTTTCTGGTTTTCAAATAAGAAGAGTTAAATCGTCAGGTAAGCTATTTGGTAATGATAAGCTTTACAATATAGTCAGTTATTACGAGAGTATATCGTTATTCTCATGTTTGTATTTGCAGATACAAAAATATAGTTTTTATAAACTGGGAAAACGCCATATATGCGTTGTTAGACGAGCGGATAGTAATAGTGTGGGTAAAAATGGGTAAAAACTGCTTCGAGTGGTACCAATTTAGCACATTTTATGTTTTTTCTTCAAAATGGCTGACGCGATCAAGCTGACAATTTTCAGAAATGTGCATCAAAATGTAATTCAACTTCAGGCAAAATTTCATTTTTTTGGAAAATAAAATTATTTTCTTTTTTTTCCGTCATGTTATTTTAGTGGGTATTTTTGAAATTTCTAAAATTCATAACAAAAGAGGTTACCGCTCAATGATGCCACAAAACTATATAGATCTAAGTTAGATGAGGAACCATATTGAAAAACAGTTTGAAGTCGATAGCTGTAGTCGTTTGACCTGTGGAGAACCGACAAAAAACATAACGAACACCAATTTTTTTCAGTATGTCAAATTGAATCCTCGCTGAAGCTCGTCTAACTATCAATTAATACTAGGAAAACGCAGAATGTGCGTTGTGCAATGAGCGTAGAAGTATGAAAAACTGGGATTAAACTAATATTCTGTCAACCTATTGTACATCTACAGACTTGGATTACTTCACACGTTCAAAACCCTTACCTGCAACTTGTTGCTATTTACAGAGCAACCTGTCGCATATAACTTACACTTTGCATTACATGTTTTGATCCTGATATTTGATGAAATGTATACTTTGATTGCGTTTATTGCGTTTTACATTTCATCAAATATCAGGATCAAAACATGTAATGCAAAGTCTGTGTATATGCGACAGGTTGCCCTATAAATAGCAACAAGTTGCAGCTAAGGTTTTTCAGAGTTTGAAGTAGTCCAAGGTCTGTAGATGTAGATTGAGCTGACAGAGTATTTTTCAATCCCAGAATTCCAAACTTCTACGCTCATCTCACAACGCACATTCTGCGTTTTCCTAGTTATGAATAATGTTGTTCATGTCAGGGTTCCGTGCTATTCACCTGCCACGGCAATGCTCTGCTTCGCTTCCATGGAACCGTTCAGAGCGCGATGATTGATCCTGCAGACCAGCTCTCTGCCGTTGTCCGCTGCCGTGACCTTGTGGAGAAGTGTCTGCGAGATGGTCTTGCTCTCCCAGGGCCACTTCCAGCTGAGGTCCGGCAGGTCGTCCTCGTTGTCGCTCCTGATGACTTCTTCTCCCAGGTACCAGGACATGTTGGCCTGGGGCACGCCGCCACGCACAATGCAGATAGCTTCGAGGACGTCCCCCGCCTTATACGTGGTACCTGCCAAGAGGTGGAGCTCAGGAGCGGGCGGAGCGGCTGAAATGACAAGACACGGATCAAGCGGCTGCTAGGCGCTGTGACGTCTTGGAGCACCTTAGCCAACGTCGAGAAGACTTCAGCACGGTGAAATATAGCCCGAACATGTAATCAGAAGAGGCGTGTATGAGGAGAGAAATGACAAGACACGGATCAAGCGGCTGCTAGGCGCTGTGACGTCTTGGAGCACCTTAGCCAACGTCGAGAAGACTTCAGCACGGTGAAATATAGCCCGAACATGTAATCAGAAAAGGCGTGTATGAGGAGAGAAATGACAAGACACGGATCAAGCGGTTGCTAGGCGCTGTGACGTCTTGGAGCACCTTAGCCACCGTTGAGAAGACTTCAGCCTGGTGAAATATAGTCCGAACATGTAATCAGAAGAGGCGTGTATGAGGAGAGAAATGACAATATCGACTATTCGATCACTTGTTCTTGACATGAGCATGTTCGTATGTCACTCACATTGGCCGTACATCTATCCAAGATCAATGCCTCACGAACAACGGCACCCTGGATGTTTCATCCTGAATCCTCGCTAGCAATTAGCACAGAATAACATTTCTTGCATCAACTTCATTTTGGAAAACTCATAAAATCGCTTCTGATTCCTTCAAATTCCGAATAAACTCCCGAGGGGCAGAACGGGATCACAAGGATTACTCGATCCAGAATTGATCATTCCAACAAAAAAACAGACTGACTTTTTTTACACCAATGTATTTTTTTTCAAATATTTGAACTTGATTTCAATTCTTGTACATTTGGCAATTTCCCGATTTTTGCAAACCCTCGAACCGATAATGATGAAATACGATCTTGACTGATTCTGGTATGACACCGATGATCGGAGGGAGTTTCGGGACGATTCGTTGCTGTGTTTGATTTGTATGCCACACACAAAGAAAAAATATAGAAACAAAACGGGCATTTTTTCGTCATTGTGTTAGTGAAAATACTCTACTCCCCTAATTATTTATTTTTGTTTCTCTATATTTTTCATTTATATATGTATATTTTTTCCATCATGAATTGAAACAAGAATACCTGTGTTATTATTGTTATTTATATTCTGAAACAAGCAAATTGACAAGAATGTCAGTTCTACAATAGTAAATGAGTCCAGTATGCATATAAGAGAATCTTTGCTCTGTATTCTATATTCCTATTGATTGTTGACACGGGTCATGTCAAACTGAATGTGGGAATGAATCAGAGCTCCAGATCTTATCACTGCAAAGAAGTGACGATTCACAATATCAAATACGCATGCAAATATATGATGATATCCATGTGACAGGATTTGTCGCTCATTTCCCACTAATCTCGAACGTGAAGCCTGAATCTGTATTACTTCTACGTCTGATGATGTAGCCCATTCTTCAAACCACTAGTTTCAAATGATAGAGTCATAATATAACTGTGATAGAAAAACTCAAGACCTCATTGATTTCAGAAGATAGAATCTTTTTTCTTCATTGGAAAAAATCATATTTTCAGTGTCTTATCCCCTTAAGCAATTTTATACATTAATTCTAATCACAAACTATTATCATTCCACAGAATGAAGTTCCACTCATGAATATTCTTACAAAACTACAAATATTGTTTTCACAATGTTCCAAGTATTTCCAATGTCAGGGCTTCGACTTGGCCCTCACACATTGGATGCGGACTCATAGAGAAGCTGACAGCACAAAACGATCATATTTCAGCAAAATCTAGAATGGTGAGCATTTCTTCCAAGTGGGGGAGGGGAGGGGGGGGGAGAGGGTGCCACCCGAGGAAAATATACTTGGCCCCCCTCCTAACATTGGAATGAGAATAACTAAACAAACGGTAGCAGCACTGGACGATTTCTCAACAGCACATTTGAGCACAAAACGAGCACATTGTGATTGCTTCAGAGGAGATGGATAGTCATGCAAGCCATAGAACAGGGTGGGTGTTGTGTCCCCTCGATCTCCGTTGAATGGGCTGTGAGACAGGGAACAAGGCTAGCAGGGCAGAGTGAGACAGATGCCGGCAAGACTTACCTGTGACGATGAGGAGTGAGGCCGCCCATTGACTGCTGCTGACTCCTGGTACCTTGACTGTGCCCCACACCACGCCGCTGTCCTCGCCGGTGAGCCCAGAGACAGTGACCCCGCACTGGCCGTGCTCCAGGCCGGTGCCGTGGTACCGGAACCGACCGACAGCCGGCGAGGCGTGGCCGTGAGTGAAGTTCAGACTGTCTGCCACGCTGGGCACACGTATCTGGCACTTGGCCAGCGGTCTGCCTGCCGAGAACAGAAGAGTCGTGGTGCTGCCCGGCGCGGCTAAGACACGTGGCTGTGACGTCACTGGGACCCTGGCAAGTGCTGTTGAACGAGACAACGACTTGTTAGCCCTGATATACTCGCACGCAGGCGCGGTGCCAACCTGATGAACACTACATGTAGCCACGCTAACACTGTGTTGTGGAGGACAACTTGAAGGTTGATACGCTTCTCAGAAGTCAGATCAACGATTTATAACAAAGACTGCACATCATTGATCATTCGTGTTATACTAGGAAAACGCAGCACATGCATTGATGCGTAACAATCAATGTGACCTAACAAGCATATGTATAGGCCCCAAAACTAGACAGTCCTCAGTTGGATGAGTCCTCGAGTCCGGAAAGACTTCAGTCGACACGTGACCACTGCACCTGATTCAGACCCACCCCCACATGTGCCATTCACATGAGCTGCGCGTGCGTGGTGTGAAGGTCAGTGCCACCTGGTGGACTGGTATTGACTGGAGGACTTGGGAACATCCTCCCAATAACTGTGCTGTTGCATGCTCCAATAACTCACTGTAATGCAGTAGCACCACTGACTGCTCCCGCCATCCTCCGCTGGCAGCGCGAGCTCGGCAGGTCAGCACGTCGGGCCAGTTCTGGATATTGCTGAGGCGTACGCCACAGTCACCCTGGGGCAACCCTCGGCCGGCGTACTGCGCCTCGTAGCTGTAGGAACTACGGGTGAGCGTTGGAGACTCCTGACCTGCGTGGGTGAGACAAGACCATGCTAGACGCTGACCCGACACGTCTTCACAACCACACAACACTGCTCGATAGCAACATCAGCATGTTCCAGTCATATAGCGCGTTAACATTCCTACAGTGTGACCCCATACGATCCCGATAACAAGGGGGATGTGTGGGGGTACGAATGCGTGTATTATAATGAAGGATGCTGTGATGAAGTGTGTGATGAATCAATCATGAATTCTTGATGACCCCACTAACAACTAGGGTGCATGGGGTGTTTTGGGTCTCACTCGCAACTAAATGTGCCATCAACACGGCATTGGCTTTCGTTTTCAGGGAATGGTTGATGAATGTTGGAATAATTCAGTATCTTCACAATACAGTCTCGTTCTCTCATGCCTCACCTCTGCTCAGGTCCATGACGGGTCCCTGAATACTGTTGTTATAGTGCGTCCTGCACTGGCAAGCCACTAAAGGCACGCCCGAGTGGGTGGAGAAGGTCAGGTGGCCGTCATAAGGGTAAGTCAGCACAGCAGAGTTAGGCGTCGTCAGAACCCAAGCTGCAAGCAACAACACGTCACGGTCACTCACCTCTCATAGTTGATAGCTTGCAAATCAAGCTGTCCAGAGTTATCGACAATCGTAGTGGAAATAATTACAATGAAAATTGGTAAGATTGAGATATTTCCTTCAAAGCGGGTGTGTGTAGTTTTCGTGTATATTTCAATACTCGAAGGAGTCGGTCGTGGCCTGTGGTTAGGGTACCATCTCAGAATCAACCTGACGACGTCAGAGGAAAACCACGATGAACACCAGTCAAGATGGTCGACCTCGGCGGGAATCGATCCCCAATCTCCTGATTGACGGTTCACTGTGCTAGCCACTCGTCTCATTGTAAATAATGATGATGTTTCTCTTCGCGAAATCATTGTTAAAGAAAGTTAGCACATAAATAGTGTCTGAAGATCTATATTGCCTTATTTTAGAAATAAAAATGGAAAATTTGAATGAAATCTAATTGTAACAAACGTTGGCTATTTAGTCTCCATACGTGCCCACTGGGTCATAAGGGCCTAGCTCATAATTCACAAACTATGGACAAAGAAAATGAATAGAGAAACGTGAAGTTGATCTCAATTTTCTCAGCACATTCACTCAATCTCGTTGAAATCGGACATGAAATAGTTGTGGACAGTGAAGGGTTGATAACCTCCAATAAGTTACCTTCATTTCAGACCCATCAGTAAGCCTGCGGGGTTGTAATTATTTGATGTAGCAATACTTAGCTCAACTGTGCATAGTTGCATTGTTATAACTATAGATAGGAGAGTGATGCAGAATAAAACCTCAAAACATGCGAAAATAGAAAAATGCATAATCCGTTAATATAAGTTAAAAACCGGATTAGCGGGATTTTTTATATTTTTATCGATATTCGGTTTTATTAAGTTCGTCAATACAAGTTGATGTTCATTTGAACCTGGATGTGCAATGACTAGTATTCCCAGGTAATGAACTATTGCCCAGGTGCTATACTTGGAGCCCCCAGCCCCGTCCCCCCGACAAATAGATTCAGAAACCAAGAACTGGCATAGCATGTCATGAGGGGAATCATTTCTGTTGAATCATTTCAAGGTCGGTGATATCGTTTTATTGAACAGATAAATTTATAAGAAACAAAAGAGTATTCAGGTAATGTGGCAAAATGGCAAAATATCTAAAAACATGCAAAACAAACCCGAATATGCAATTTTCGTGAAAAGTACCCAAGTATGCAAAACATGCGAAATGAAAGTTGTATTTATTTATTGAACAAGGGACTGTTGAAATGGATATTTCCACGTTTTTGCATCGGATTTGATGCACAAATCAAAACATGCAATTGCATAACCAGCCCATCTCTTGATATAACCATTGACGAACTCAACTTCTATTATCATTCAGATATTATTATTTTTCCATCATCTATTTCCAATCATCATGATATGAATCTTTAGATCACTTTTGTGTAATACGCATCTGCTAATATCACATTCTTTGTTACCAATAGTTATTGTGTGTCTTGAATAGGTCAAGTGGAAGAGCGGTCATTCACGATCGAACATTGCCTTTGTAAATAAGACATTATCAATGGAAAATGCATGGGTCATTCAACGGTGGATTTCGAAGTTCACAGCAAAGATTTGAGTGGTTGAAGAAATGTGCATATAGTAATCTATATCACCCGTATACGCCCCAATGAATTTATTCCAACCATTTCTATATGTTCTGATTGTTTCCATGGAATCCTGAATTGAACATCTGGATGTCCAATAGATGAGAGAATTATAGAAACAATTGATGGAACCACCTGTTTGTTGACTTCGGGAAATAACTGAACAATCTGATGAACAAACTGAGTTAATTCCATGAAACTTGATTCAGTAATTACTTGATAGAAATAGAATATTTCTGAAATCACAAGATCAAAGGAACTGGATAATTGTGGTTGATGTCAACACACTTTCGATCCTGGAATGAGTCAAATCTTTATTTCATTTCTGTGGCAATAAATTATTGAAAACAATTATTCTCATTTTGAGATCTGTTTTTTCATCAAAATATTCCTATTTTCGATTTCAAGACCCAGAAATGAACGGATTATATCTGTCTTATCGACATTGCCCCCTGTAATGAGCTGTACTCACGTGCTGCGGATCTGAACACCGCGAGGACGAGGAAGACGAAGAAGAGCATGTTTGACGAGTAGATAATCACAGGTGTGGAGCTGTAAGAGTAATGGACCAGAAGCGTCAGTAACAGTCTCGGTCTACGTGCTGTCGACCACGCGTTGCTCGCTGTGTTACGTCATTGACCCTGGTGACCTGTGACCTCTCAAGCGAACATTGAGCTGCAGTCTTGTTGCCAACGTCTGACACGGACTGGGATGATGTAACGACATGACCTGTGAGGCTACACACGCGAGAAGATAATGGCAATGAGGAAGGCGAGGATGTTTATGCGATAACAGATTTTTTGTTTTACTCTTTATCACATGCTCATTAATGGATATATATGATTTAGACGTCCCTGATTCTGAAAATATAATTTTATTTTCCTGAAACTGCATATTTGAAAACATTTTCGCTATAAATGCGATTTATGATCTTTAAGAGCATATTCAATCATTTTCGAGAGTTTCACTTAATATTTCCATTATTTCCTGCACAATATTACAAAGTACATTCCCTAGTGGAAGAGTTTAGATAAATCCATAGTCAGATAAGCGTAGCGAAGATTTTCATTCCATATACCGAAAAATTTTGGGCTTGGTTTTTATGTTGTTTTTTTTCTGTGTAATTTTGTACGCGGCATACAGGTCAGGAAAAAGTTTCAATCAACTCGAAACTTTTTTCCTGAATCGGTGTTATACCAGAATAGGTTGGGATTGTTTTTCAGAAAAATCGATCAAACGGTGTCTCCGGAAAAAATTTGGAAAGTATGGAAATTCCCCATAAGAATAGGCCGGGGAGAAATACTTGGAAAACTAAAATTTTCCAAAAGCTCACAAATTTATACTGAATGTGGAAAGATCTATCATACATATTTTAAGCGATTTGTGAGACAATCGGATGTGAAATAACGAAGAAAGCGCATTTTTAATGTACTTCTTTACACATCAATAAAAGCAATTAAGAAAGCAATTAAGGAACTATTAAATGTGAGCAACAAGTGTCACCAATAAATTAAAACGTTTAAAATCTGTGATGGATATGAAGAAGGCACTGGTTTAATTGTTTGGAAACCAAGGTCCATATACCAACAGACAGCCGCGGTTTTCAAACCTTTGAAGTGATCCATGGCCTGTATATGTACATTGAGCTGACCAAATGTTCTTAATTCTACATTTCCATACTTCTAAGCTCATCTGACAACGCATATAAGGCGTTTTCCTAATTAAGCTATATTGGATAAGTTGGATAAGTAAACATATACAGGAAAAGTTTCATGTCGATTGGTCAGACCCTGCGACCTCTGCAGTGCTCACAAACAAACAAAAAACACACAGACAAAGCTCGGCTACAGGAAAAGTTTCATGTCGATTGGTCAGACCCTGCGACCTCTGCAGTGCTCACAAACAAACAAAAAACACACAGACAAAGCTCGGCTACGTCTCGATCCATCGAAATCCCGTTTCATCGACTGTCTCGATCCATCGAAATTCCGTTTCATCGAAATCCCGTTCCAGTGAGATCCCATTTCACCGACTTTTAGCCAATGACGTAGGTGTTCGTTTCATCAACTGTCTCATTTCATCGAAGTCCCGTTTTCTCGAAATTCCGATTCAGTGAAATCCCGGTTCGTTGACTTTCATCCTTTTACTTAGCTGTCTCGTTTCCTCGAAATCCCGTTTCATCGACTTAACCTAACGTGAAACGTACACGCCTCCTCAGAAGTATCTGACCAATAAGAAGCATTTGTTCAACTCTCAGCCCTCCGAGAGCATAATTTATTGTTCTGGCTTCAGTTCGAAGCCCCATCACACATAACGTACTTCAGGTAGATAGAGATGAGATAGATACAAGGGAAAGAGAGGGAACACATGGATTATTATTCTATTTGGAAGGTAAACATTCTCAAACGATACTACAAATACTGAAAGAATCAATTTCATTCTTTGAAATGTTCATAACCTTATTTTTGATATCGTTATTCTTACTATGAATGGATATAGATCAGCTATAATTGGAGGTAATTTATGTTCTAGAAATGTTGTTCTTTTGTTCCTGTGACCGTCATGTAATCACTTCTTCTGTTCATTCAACTCAGGTCATTCCGTGTACCACGCAACTATTAGAAGAGTAGATTCAAGTACAGCCGAGGATAAACAATAACCTAGTGCTGACAATAAAACATCAATGGATATTTGATAATGAGTATCAATCTTAAATATCTCTTTACGTCGAATCACCTGATCAAATAATTATACATAATGTAACGTGAATGAGTTTGCATTTTTATTGAACATTTTCGACGGTATTTAATCAAGTTTCAACCGTAACCAACTCGGATTTCTTCAATAAAAAAAGACGAGATTGTTTTCTTATAATTCACATAATTGAAATTTTGATGATTTTAATTATTCATATAGACTACGATTACCTGGGCTTATGTGTGGTTATCACAACGTATAATGATGATAGCATGACAATACAATATGTTCATTTACAGTATAAGCATTAGTGCGGCTTTCTCAGTTCACCTTCGCCCGCGGAGAGCTTGTTCCGCCCGCCAACCGATATAGAGGCGACAAGCGCGAGTTAACGTGTTTCCGTTCCGTACCGCTACGAGCGTGACCGATCTTGTTTCGCCACACCACGGTCTCCCCAAGTGCTCATCGGCATGATAGCGGTGCTCAAGTATGCCGTGATGTATCTAGCGCTCAAGTGGCACAAAACAGAACTATTAGGAGCACTACTTGACCGACCTCGACGCGGATAATATGAATTCCTTCATTTAATTGAGCTTGCTTGGGGATTGCGTTCAAACTCAATGATTATGTTGATGATTTTTTAATAATAATAATAATGATAGATTAATAATAATATATTTGTATTTCATATAATTTTAAATTACAATTACACTCACTTGTACTAATGAATATAAAAGTACAAGTATTAAGTATCAACTCAATATCTTCATCAATCATTTACTGAAGAATTTACTAATATAGCATGTCTAGTATTCGTTCATTCAATAAAACGCTATCGTCACCTTTATTTACAGACTTATCTCGACTTTATCAATGCTGAATGTCTTTATAAAATATTGTTGAACGAATTCATGTTATGTAATGTATGTAGCAAACATGATATGTGATAGGGGTGACTTGACCACACATTTGCTTTACAACCAAATTAACGCTGTCTTTGAAAATGTAATTTAGTCCGGTATCTGTTGGTTCAGGAACTAGTCAACACTTCGGCACAGAGTAAGGCTTACATCAGTGGAAATGCAAGTGGATAGTCTGTCTTGAGTATCTCATTATGAACAGTCCACATGTCAATCTCGATCGTAAACAAATTCGTCTATTGAAACTCTAAAGCCTTTGTCATGCATCTCAAATTGATTCTTAAACTCATCATTTCCTAGAATAAACAGGATTCCACCCAGGCATGTTCAGGTCTCATACACGCGTTGCTAGACACTCGCCTGTAAGCGTCCCTATCTACTGGGCTGATCTGGTTCATGTAGCTAACCAGTTGCAGTTTTTACCTGTGTCAATGAGTCAATGAATATCCCAAGTAACACACAGAACTTGGGCCAGATCCGACACACCTGATGTAAGCCAGACTTGAAACCTGGGCCGGACCCAGCATGCCGGAGCTGGCCCAGATGCACAATATGAGACGCACGCCTTGTCATTACCACACTTCTGCCAGACGTCTGGCGTGCCATAGGTGTCCCAGTTCCATGCCATATACCAGCAAATTTTCAGGGGCAAAGAAAATTTATCTTGCCATATCCGAGCCAGATATTTACCAGATGTCTGCCAAATGCAAAAAGCAGGAATGACTACATTTTTAAGGAACTAGAATATGGAAAATCAAGCTGATGTTCGACAATCTTGTGATAGAATTTCCACTTAAAATCATAACTGCTTCAATGCAATACCAAAATTAATAAATGACTCAAAACGTTTTAGAAATACATTCGAAACCGTTAATTATTCGTGGAAAAACATTTTCCGAAGTGGATTAACAATATATATATAGATACTAAATCTTGGCAGTAAAATTGGAAATTATCCACTTTAAATGTTTCATATTTGGATGTCAGGAACATTAGAAAAGGGATTAGGTCAACAGTTTATTAACAAGAATTTACTCGTATGAAAGTATGTATTTATTAAGACACGTACACAAATATGAATGAAAAAGAAACAGAAAGTAGGCTTACCTAATGCCTTTACAAAACACTTACTCCAACAAAATGTACATAATGCCTGTATACAACACTGACTATACCGTTATACAATACTGTCGTCAATACTCAATACCAGACCTACTGAATATTTCTTTGATAAAAAGATACATCCCCCTCAAAGGATCCGAACACCTTGACGTGGTGTGGGGGCTTGCGTGGCCCCGTGATCCCCAGAGCTATCGTCGGGAGCAATTTATTTGCTCCCGGCAGGGTCACCCATGGCGATAAGGTCTGGGGTGAGGGTCCAGACCAAGTTCGGACCGAGTCGGTCGAGTGGGTACCTCATTGGTGACCGGAGTGTGTAGAGGGTGCACTGAGCTCTATTTTCTCTTCTCACTCTTATTCTTACTCTTTTCTCTTTCTCTACTTACATTTCTGTTTCTGCCGGCTCTCTCTACATGCTTAGAACGCCCACGACCGTTGACAACCATGGCTATGAACATGACATGATTCCATGAATTATTGACGACCAAGCATCTACAAAGGACATGAACCCAATCCTAAGGTGGAAACAATCGTGCCGAGGGGATGAATGGCTACGGGATAAAGTAGTTCTAAACGATGTACTCTGGATACCTGGTGACCTCCAGTTTTATTTAACCTTACTTTCACACGCGGGGCTCTGTGCGAGTTGACCTTTACTTCCCTAGCTGCTCGTGGGACCAACATGAACTTAAATACAAAACAAACTCACTCTCACCCTCCCTCCCCTAGTAATGAAAATCACTCCTCAAGAAAGAGAGCCAGACCCATCTTCCAGAACAGAATTAACCTCAGTGACGTATTTTCTCCTCCGCCTTCCCACAAGTTCGTTGTGATACAACGGATAGGTGAAGATGGAAGTGAAATTCCGTTCGAGAATCTGAATACTCTCAAGATGGCTAAAGCTATACAGACAATTGTGAATTCGCCAGACTTCAGAGACGTTAAAAAACTGCGCAATGGTACACTTCTAGTGAAACGATCACCAGTGAGCAAGCGGAAAAGCTTTTAAAGACAACAGAAATTGCCGGCTATCAAGTCCAAGTCTACCTCCATAAGCAGCTGAACAACTCTAAGGGAATTGTGAGCTGCTACGACTTGATGAGTAATAGTATTGAAGAAATTAAAGAAGACCTTGCATCGCAAGGAGTCATAGACGTATATCGAATCACATCGCGTAGGTCAGGGACGGTACAACCCACCCCAACTCTAGTACTGACATTTTCATCCGTCAAGATACCTTCCGACATTTTCGCTGGCTTCCATAAACTAAGGGTTAGAGAATATATCCCAAACCCTTCAAGATGTTCTAGATGCCAACGCTTTGGACACTCCCGAGTTCATTGCAGAGGTAAAGAAATATGTGTATTCTGCGCTTCAGATATCCATGGAGACGAGCCATGCAGTACTGGCGCCTCCTGTGCAAACTGCCAGGGTAAGCATGCTGCCTCCTCGAAAGACTGCAGTGCCTGGAAAAGAGAAAGATTTATTAAAGAAATGGTTGTTAAAGAAGGAATTTCAGTCGCAGAAGCGAGAAGGAAATTTGAAAATACTTACCCGATGAGAGCAGTCTCATCTAATGTATCATTTGCTGATGCAGTTGCCAATCCGACAGCTCAGTCTAATCACCAAGCCGAGCTCCAGCACCTGAAACAACAAAACGCAACACTTATTAAAACTAATAACACCTTGATAGAGAAGCTGGACAAACAGGAAAAGAGAATAGAAGAGATGCAGAATACCATTGAAAGATTGATAGAATCACTGAATAAGAATGTTACCCCAGTTGAGGTAATGGACGACACTTCAGCTGATATTGGAACTACAATTATCGAAGAGAAAACAGGAATTGAACTAATCAAGAGTACCCCAACTACTAAAAAAACCAAAATTGTAAGAGAAAGAAAGAACAAAACTAACACGCAAACTGAATTAACGAGGAGTATGGAGGACCTGACGACACCAGGAGTCTCGTACTTCTTGAAAGAGAAACAAAAAGGTCGTGGGGGGGATGAATGGTCTGTTGCCGGGAAGAAGACTCCTCCTAACAACACGAACCAGAAGTCGTAACCAATCTAGTCATTTATTGAGACATTTATATTTATATCTCAATACACCTAATCTTAGAACTGTTATCTAGTTTTAAGTTTCAATATGAGTCTGATACAATGGAACTGTAATGGTTTTAGAATTCACCGTGAAGAAGTACAAATGTTGATCTCAAATTTTAACCCACTGTGTATTTTTATTCAAGAAACTCATTTTAAGCAAGCTGACACCCCATTGATCCGGAACTACACTTTTTATCGGTTTGATGACCTAACTGGCAATAGAGCAAGTGGAGGGGTAGCCACTATTATTCGCGACGACTGTTATTCAAGTATATTGCCTCTTACAACACCCTTCCAAGCCGTTGCAATTCGTGTATACCTCCCACAACCGGTCACAATTTGCAACATTTATCTACCTGAATGGGCGCCAGTATCGCAAAGAAATTAAAACTCGCTTGTTGACCAACTCCCCTGCCCTTATATTCTATTGGGCGACTTCAATGCCCATAGCCCACTGCGGGGAGACACAATGAATGACACAACAGGTAGAGGAAGCGTTGTAGAAGACTTTATTAATGGTAGAGATCTAATAGTTCTTAATAATGGTGAAAGAACACGATTTAACGCCGACTGTAACGCAATTTCAGTCATTGATCTCTGTATTTGCTCAGCTTCGCTTGCACCCCTTTTAACCCTATCTGTACACGATGACCTTTGTGGGAGTGATCACTTCCCGGTGATTCTCAACCTACAGTCTAACTACCAGCAACCTGAGCGGTGTCCTCAGTGGAATTTACGACGTGCCAATTGGCCTTTATACACGAGTCTCGCTGATCTGCAACACATACATACTATAACAGATGTACAGATCAGAGTTGAAACTTTAACGGACTCTATTTTAAGCGCAGCAAAGTCGAGTTTTCCTTTGACATCTAGTACCCCTCGTCGTAATCCCGTTCCCTGGTGGAATGCAGACTGCAAAGAGGCCATTAGAAAAAGCAAACAAGCTCTTAAAAATTTTATATCCCAATGAAATAAACCATATAGCATTTAAAAGACTACGTGCCAAAGCGCGTTTTATCATCAAGCAATCCAAGAAGGCTTCTTGGAATAACTATGTTTCCTCAATTAACTGCAATACTCCCCCCACTAAAGTATGGAACCGAATCAAAAAGATCGATGGCAAATTCAAGGCCCAAACAATAGCAGCTATTGAATTCGATGGGAATATTGTCTCGACTCCCATAGAAATTGCTAACGCAATAGGTGGCCATTTCTCGGACGTCTCTAGCTCTCATCACTACTCGGCACAGTTTCAGAGATACAAGCGCGCTTCTGAGGGTAAAGTGCTTGATTTCACGTCTGTTTCACACGAAGACTATAACGTGCCGTTTAGTCGATGGGAGTTAGAGAACGCCTTGAATAATTGTAAAAATACCTGACCAGGACCTGATAGAATTCACAACTCGTTCTTAACACACCTTACATTGAAGTCCTCAGATATTCTTCTTGACACCTACAACTTGATTTGGTCCAGTGAAATATTTCCTGACGGATGGAGTCAAGCGATTCAGGTTCCAATTTTAAAACCAACAAAAGATAAGAAGTTACCATCTAGCTATCGGCCCATATCCCTGACCAGCTGCCTGTGTAAGGTGATGGAAAGGATGGTTGGAGCACCAGAACCTCCTTTGCACAGAGCAGTCTGGTTTCAGGAAGAATAGGAGCACCACAGATCATCTCTTACGCATGGAAAATTTTATACAGAATGCTTTTTTAACAAAACAACATGTAATCGGAGTATTTTTTGACCTGGAGAAGGCATATGACACTACATGGCGATTCAACATTTTAAACACTTTATTCAAATGGGGCATTAAAGGACACCTCCCAATTTTTATTTCGAATTTCACGAAATAATAGAAGATTTTATGTGAGAGTGCAAAACACCTTATCTAACTGCTTTGTCCAAGAGAACGGCGTTCCACAGGGATCAGTTCTAAGCTGCACTTTGTTTAATATAGCCATTAACGGTATTACAGACTGCATTCGCCCTCAAGTATCCTCTTCGTTGTACGTTGACGATCTGGCCATATTCTGTAAATCTTCTAGGCTAGAATCAGCATCTAGACAAATACAGATCACAATTAACAAATTAGAGAAATGGGCAGATATTACTGGTTTTAAATTTTCAACATCTAAAACAGCTTGTGTACACTTTCACCGACTAAGGGGCTTGCACCCTGACCCGGATATTTACCTTCGACGCCAACTCCTACCAATCTCCGATACAATCGAATTCTTGGGATTAACATTAGATTGCGAATTAAACTGGAAGGCCCACATTGCACAGTTAAGGACCAAGTGTTCCAAGTCCCTCAACCTCCTGAGATACTTGAGTGGAACAAAGTGGGGTGCTGACCGTACCACCATGCTACGTCTGTACAGATCCTTGGTCCGATCAAAATTAGATTACGGGTGTACACTTTACGACTCAGCAAGAGAAACATATCTAAAACCATTAAACACAATACATAACACAGGTATACGACTGTGTATCGGAGCTCTCCGCACCAGTCGTATAGCCAGCCTGTATTGCGATGCTGCTGAGCCATCGTTGAAGAACAGGAGGTTATACCTCTTGAGTACATATGCCTCCAAATTATCATGCATGAAAAAACACCCTACTCATCAGATAGTATTTAACCAATGCTTACAACCACTCTACGGCGCCAAACCAAATTCGACATTACCCTCAGGAATTCGTCTCAATAATCTCCTGATTGAAGAAAAGTCCATATGTCCTAGAGTGTACCCAATAGAGAATCAGGTCTCGCCTCCTTGGTTAGTAGTTCGCCCTCAGTGTAACACTAGCATGTCTAAGCATAGTAAGGTCGATACAAGCTCCTTAATATATACCCAGTTATTTAAAGAACTCTGTTCGCACTTTCCTAATTACATTCAATTTTTTACCGATGGCTCGAAATCTGAAGATGGTGTAGGCAGTGCTTTTGTATCTGGGCCTGATATTTCTTACGGTTTTAAATTAAATTCAATATGTAGTGTTTATACTGCTGAGCTGTTTGCAATTATAGCAACATTGACATTTATACAACAAGACTCGAATAAATCATTTCTTGTTTGCTCAGACTCGCTTAGTGCACTGCAAGCTATCACTCAGATATTTCCTACCCACCCACTTGTCCAGGAAGTGCAGAACCTCCTGACCGCCCTTGCCTCGCAGGATGTCAGTGTAGTGTTCTGCTGGGTACCTGGACATGTGGGAATCAGGGGGAATGAAAGAGCAGACAAAGCAGCTAAAGAGGCCACACAGAAAATGATGTTGACGAAACAAGAGTTCCATTTTTAGATTTAAAACCTCATTTTAAACAGATTTTTAAAGCAAGATTTCAATCAGATTGGGATAAAGAAGTGAACAACAAATATAAAGAAGTGAAATCCACGATTGAGCCATGGGACTCTTCCATTAGAGCCTCCCGTCGAGAAGAAGTTGTGTTGTCCAGATTAAGAATTGGCCACACTTTACTTACCCATGCATACTTGTTTTCTCCAGAGAAGATCTTGCCGAGTGTGAAGTCTGTAATGAAATATTAACTTTAAGACATATTTTATTATATTGCAGTAAGTACAGACATCTTAGACAACAACTGGCAATGGAACATACTCTTTCGAAACTTCTAGGGAATAATATAAAATCAATTGACAAGTTATTCATTTTCCTGAACCGCGCCAATCTTATCAGCATGCTTTGATTTTATTATAGTCTGTCTATCTGTGTAGGAATATTTACATTCTACACAAGTTATTTTAACGTGTTGTCTTCTGTTTTATACAAATGATCAAAGTGACGTTTTTTATACAATCATTTTGATCAGTCTTCATGTGTATGTTGTGTAACATACGCATTTGCTATGGTTTGATTAGTAATTCAGTTTTAAATTTCGTACTGTACATCGTATTATATGTCAGGTTCCGGCCTTTTACATCGGCACCTGATTCTTTAGTTAGTAGTTGTAAATTTAGTTGACAGGCTGTGATATCTTATGTTATTTAGTATTTAAGTTGCTTAATATGATTGTTATTCATTATTCAAGTGGCTCCATACAGTTTTTATTTAGTATTTAAGTTGCTTTATATAGTTGTTATTTAGTATTTAAGTTGCTTTGTATAGTTGTTATTTAGTATTAAAGTCGCTCTATATGGTTGTTATTTAGTATCTTAGTCGCTTTATATTGTTGTTGTCGTTGGTTTTCGAATAGTTTGTGTTTAGATTTAGATCAGATTTTAGATGTCAGTATATATTTTCCTATTCCTATTTCACTGGTACCGGCCTTTTACACCGGTGCCTTATATAATAATTCGTGATCTAGTCATAGGCTTTTACAAAAATGTTGAATAGGCGCAAAATGACCTCGTTGTCGACGCGCCTTAAAACTCTAACATTCATTCATTCATTCATTCCAATATATATTTAGAAAAAAACGCTAACCCTGGCAGGTTCGCCATTTGACACGGTTGCAACGTGGGTCGGCAAGGCCTGGTACACTCGGTCTGGATATAGATTCCAGGGCTATCCAAAGAAAGACGAATTACGTTAAAAGTGACTAGTTCGGCCTATTTTATCAAGAAACAGAGTATTATTATCATAATATCATATTTTTCTATTTTTATTCATTTTTTATCACGGTGGGCTGCTGGCGGAAATGTCATTCCATTTCAATTCACCCAATGACTGTGCTCGACCAATTTAGAATTTAAAAAAAAATATATGGTTATTGGAAATTTTGTTCCGAGTTCAAGTCTGTCATCCAAAAAAAATTGGGACGAACCGTTTGGGAGATATGACCCATCAAAGCTTGTAGTAGGGGAGCAACCTGCATCCCGTAGGATTTTCGTGAAAGAGTATAGCAGTAAACGGGATTCTATTAAGATATACCATACGAGTATTTACCCCCTTCCTGGCACTTTGTCAGGTGCTGCAGAGAGCGTCGGTGGCGTCGCGACGCTTTCACGCACTTTGAACTCTAACCGCCTTTATAACTTCTGAACGGTCAACTTCACAGAAAAGTTGTATTCATAATAATTGTAGATAATGAATGGGCGAACAATTTGGTCGTCTCACATATCTCTTTATCACGATTTGATCAGCGTCGAGAGCGTCGCGACGGCTTTTCAACGCTAATTTAATGATATCTTCTGATCGGCTCACGTCACAGAAAATTCCATGGAACAATTGTTGTTAGTAACGGATAGGCGAATATTTTAGTGCTCTTGAATCAGTACTCCTTATCGTGATTCAATCAGCGTCGAGAGCGTCGCGACGACGCATTCACTAACTAAACGATATCTTCCGAACGGCTCACTTGACTAAACTTTGGAAAGAGACAATTATTGTAGGTAATTGACAGGCGAACATGTTTGTACTTTCACATCACTTTTTCAACATGCTTCAATATACGTCGAGAGCGTCGCGACGGTGCATTAACAACGATATCTCTTGAATGAATTGCTTCACCCGGATGTGGTTTTCTCTGAGATACATAGGATTTGATAAACATTGTTTCAAGATACACAACTACCATATGAAAAGTATTTCAGTGTAGTACACGTAACGAAACCTAATTTTCTTATTAGTAATGTAGCCATTTCGACCAATTATTTTTTCAAATATCCAATGTAAAACTACTCTAATACTATACTGTTGATTTTGATGGCCACATTAATGTTTGCATTGTTATATGGCGAGCATTACCCGACACAGAAAGCTTCTTGAGTTAAACAGGCATGGTATATATAACAGGAGCTTATCTAATTTCGTGGAAGAGATGAAAAGTTCCGACAGTATAGGCCTACACACGATTGGCATTATTTCCATCGTAGGGATAAGACAATTACTGCGATTCTAATTCAAAATAGAATGTACGCTCGTATTACTCCATTGTACCTCGCCGATTTTTTTGTGTATTGGGTTTAACGACGTACTGTAATGATAGCTTAGGTCTATTGGTGTGGATGGATGATTAATGAGATAATGGGATGATGAGATGAAGGTTTCTTGGGTGATGGGGAGGATGGTGGCAAGCAAGCGGTCGTGGCCTATATTATGGGAACCATCCCGGCATTAGCCTAGACTACAGAGGAAATTAATACGAAAAACCCTTGTAAAGATGGATGGAGGCGGGGATCGAACGAAGACCCAATATTTCCTTCAACTCCCGGATCACGTGAAGCGAGCGCGTTAGCCACTGCGCTGCATGTGCCGCTGTGTATGTATCTCGCCGAAATGAAATAAATAGAAGTGATACCAGATACGTGGAATGAGTTCATGTCAGGAAATTGGGTTGTGAACAAAAATTAAAATGTGCCATTCTGTGCAATAGGATATGACCATGCGGTCCATGCCCTTGAGCAAATGATTCGAACTCTCAAAGTAGATTATGGGCTCACTGGCTTGGCTTCACTGGGCTGGGCGTTACTTCCTTGTTGTTCCAGAAATGGCTCTACTTTCCAGAGAATCACGTCAACTGGCTGCTTTGGAATCGTTTGTATCACTGACACATCACAGGAACAATCAGGCTTCAATTGATGGGCAACATACCAATACAGATGAACTTGTTCCAGCTTTCGAGGAGTTCATCAACCCATTCACAGACCTTTCAAATGAACTCGTGAATTTGGTAACTGGAAAGTTATGTCAGAAGAAGTAGTAATAGATGTGATACGATCAAACGTTGCAGGATTAAGCGCAATGAAGGAATTTGTAACAGACCGCATTCAAATAACACAGTTAATGTTTGGTCCCCTATGAAAAAGATCAATTTCGAAATGTGGAAAACGACTGGGGAACAGTACAGATCAAAACTAGAAACGATATCGTTGATCTGAAAGAAACGTCTAGTCTCATGATGAGAATGTTTCTGGTAGCGAGATCAAAACTATAGCTAGATTTGAAGCAGACTATCGGCCTTTATGAATTCTCGGTCAGTCGGTCGTTCCACGCACTGATGTTTCGCTCAAATCAGCAACTCGTGTTAGCCACCGAAGTTGAAAGGTTTTTGTAACATATCGAATTACTGACAATACATCGGTAGGGTATTCAACTATGGGGCAGTTGCTTGCTCACAGCAACACAAAACAAGAGCTGACAGCATATTTCTCAGTCAAAAATATACAAGCTTCTCAAAAATTAGATCATCAAATCGTTAATGTGTGAAGCAATCAAGTTCAAAGTACGAAAGATACTCTATCGCATCTCGCTAGCCAGCAAGAAGAAGCCAATGCTAAAATGTTCCTTCGTGCAGTGGATGCATCAAGACGACGTTCATCAACCATTTCAATATTCTCACCTAACACGAATGTGCTGGTTCTTGCTCTGCGACGATATCCCGAGCTTTGCTAGATCACAGTCTTGACCGGAAAGGGAGACAAATATAGTTCGATTGACCTTGAAGCGTTCCACAGAACACTTGGTAGTGAGAAAGCATTCTGCTTTACCAGGTTTCCATTTCTTTTCTGGCTGTGACAATGCAGGAGGGTTTTCAGGCAAAGGAAAACTCACTTGTTGGAAGCTTTTGTCGAATTGACCCCGAAGTTGTATCAGCATGTCAAGATTTAGGCACTACTGTGGATTTAAAAGACTCAGTAGTAACTGGTCTTGAGAAGTATGTGTGTCGGCTCTACTCACCACTGTCAGAATTATCTCCTATGTCTGAACTCCGTTGGTGGATATTCAACAAAAAATGATGCCAAGCAGACAAGCTGCCACCCACAAAGGCTGCTCTTCAACAGGGTATTCTGAGAGCTCATCATCAGTGTTGGGTTTGGAATAACGACACAATTGCTTGTCCTCTCGAATTGCCGCCACAACGGTTCTGATGGCTACTCAAAGATGATCGAGACGAAGCGATCACGCCATTACTTCCGTCTGCGCCAACTGCTCATCGAACTAATCAAGTGTAACTGTGTAAAATCCAAGTGCACTTCAAAATGCAATTGTGTGTCACATAATTTGAGATGCAAAGAACTATGCGCATGCACAACAGAAGACGACTGCCATAACACCATACCCTAAGATGATGAGGAGACTGACGAAGAGGACGAAAATTACATCTAGCAATATGAGTTACGAATTTTAGTCTTGCATTCTTTTTATTACATCATTTACATCATCACATCTTTTATTCTACATCCCATGTATCTCAGAGAAAACCACGTTTGGGTGAAGCAATTCATTCAAGAGATATCGTTGTTAATGCACCGTCGCGACGCTCTCGACGCATATTGAAGCATGTTGAAAAAGTTATGTGAAAGTACAAACATGTTCGCCTGTCAATTACCTACAATAATCGTCTCTTTCCAAAGTTTCGTCAAGTGAGCCGTTCGGAAGATATCGTTTGATTAGTGAATGCGTCGTCGCGACGCTCTCGACGCTGATTGAATCACGATAAGGAGTACTGATTCAAGAGCACTATAATGTTCGCCTATCCGTTATTAACAACAATTGTTTCATGGAATTTTCTGTGACGTGAGCCGATCAGAAGATATCATTAAATTAGCGTTGAAAAGCCGTCGCGACGCTCTCGACGCTGATAAAATCGTGATAAAGAGATATGTGAGACGACCAAATTGTTCACCCATTCATTATCTACAATTATTATGAATACAACTTTTCTGTGAAGTTGACCGTTCAGAAGTTATAAGGGCGGTTAGAGTTCAAAGTGCGTGAAAGCGTCGCGACGCCATCGACGCTCTCTGCAGCACCTGACAAAGTGCCAGGAAGGGGGTAAATACTCGTATGGTATATCTTAATAGAATCCCGTTTACTGCTATACTCTTTCACGAAAATCCTACGGGAGATAAAAACAGGCAGCTTGCTCCCCTACTATTGGTCAAAATGCCAAATTTTGCTTTTGCGGGCTATATTGAATTATATTACAACATCTGAACCATCGGAGATATCAAAAAAATTCAAGGGTGTGAAATGATGTACTTGTTATCTCAAGGTAAGCCATAATTATAACATTAGGTTATTTGTGAGTTGACCTTGGTTATTAAGAGATGGAATCCAAAGTACGATAATAGTCTTTTCCAAAAGTTCAGCTCCAATTTTCACCGAGAAGGATGGATGAATACTGTATTATGCTTTGTTATGTTTATTCTATGTATCCATGCGATTCAGGATGCATCAAGAAAGTTTTGTATTTTCATCCCTTCATATCTAAAAAAAATGACAAAAACAAGAGAAATCCTAAAGAAAAAACTTTTAGGGCTGATATATCTCGAAAGGGGGTTGAAGTAAAAATTGGTGACAATGTGAGTTTGAAACAATACTATGTGAAGACCAATCTCTGAAAACTTGATCATGTATTACACATTTTTTAATATTAATAAAAATTACATTTTTAGCCTTACATACAATATAATATTTTATATCAGACAAACATCATAGATTTACACAACCATTAATAATAGAGACTTTTTAACGCACTCATCTTTCTTATTGATTGTATGTCATACAGCTAGATTCCTCCACACTAAGGCTGTTGCTTATATCATGCGATCCACCCTGCGCTGCTGTTAACTCCAATGGTGATAGTACCCGCAAAATGTTGGAGTGAGGTACCCAAGTTGAATCTTCAGTCATTTAAAGATTGTGCCGGATCCACATGGATGTTCAATTTATAATCTTGGTTTTCTACAGAGGTGTCTTCAATTTTGCCAAACCACCATTGTTTATCGTAAATGCATGCAATAAAGTCTCTGTTGCGAGGATTAATGACACGTCCAAGGTTCGATTTCACTTTGGTGATCTGCATCTTCTCGAAAACAGTCGAGGAAGATGTTCGATAAACTTTCAGAGAGTTGACATCAATTGGAATGAAACCGCGATACATTCTGGTGTTAGGTACTGCAGTTGCATATCTTCGTAACGGACTGTTAATTCATTTTCTTCTTTCTTAATTTCTTCCGAAGATGCGAAATGAAAGGTGATCCCAGTAATAAACGATTAACAAAAGTCAAGCATATCCAGCGTTGTCACAATATGATTTCCCTCTGTTCGTTGAAGACTGGCTTTTGTGACGAGTCGTTTTACAGTTCCACCAATGGCATCACAAGGCCCCTTGCCATGCGACGTGGCAAAAGTGCCACTCCGCCTCTACGTTGAAGTCTTCTTTGTGGTGGCATAGGTTGCTGACATTGTTGCGGTTCTTGTACTGACTCGCTGCCCCATCTGATATGTAAATGAGCTCATTTAAATGAGGAGCAAACTCTTTTATATCATTGACTAACACTTTCTGAAATGCAAACACCGCTGTTGTTACACGCTGCAGGTGGTCGCTTATAAAACATACACTTTTCTGCTTTAGTTCCTCATTTTCCTTGTAGTATATGACAACAGACAAATGGATGGATGTATGCTGAGAGCATTCTA
>OU015472.1:23080694-23223194 GCA_907164805.1 Brachyptera putata
GCCACATTGCGGTGTCACCTCCCGAAGATGATTGTGTTGATCATCACAACTTCAAGGGCTTTTATAGTACAGTTCTGTTTGCAGTTTGCGACTTGAGGTACAGGTTTACGTGCATTAACGTTGGTGCACCGGGCAGGAACAATGATGCACATCATGTTGCCAAGTGCAGCCTGTCAAAGTTGTTGGCAGATAAACCTGTGTATCAGGTGGCACATATATACCACTCCTCTCAATTGGTGACTCGGCTTTTGCACTAACAAGCACCATGATGAAACCATACTTTGATAACGGTAGATTAACCGAGTGCCAAATTAATTTCAACTATCGACTGTCGTCAACTAGGCGACTTATAGAGAACTGTTTTGGTCGATTGAAAGCTAGATTCCGTGGAATTTCAAATTGATAACGCAAACAACATTATCATGGCAGCATGTACGTTGCACAACATGTGCGAAGATTTGAATGATGTTGTCGAAGCTTGATGTGAATCTAGAGCCTACTCGGTCCACAAACAGTGTCCGCGCACACACTGCTGCAAGGACCTCTCTGGCTCGTCATCTGTACGAACAAGGTCACACTACAGAGATAGGCCTACCTAGTTGTAATTATTTTAGCCTGCATTTTTATTCTTTTAATTTTGAATATTCCTGTGACTAACATAGGCCTACTGTATCATTATTTTTACTCTTATTATTTATTATTTTCATTTCATTATTTTTAATCAATTCGGATGGCAGCGGACCATTTAAAGCGGCTGATGAATGGAAAGAGGTAATAACATAACATTTTATACATATTTCCCACTATCAATTTCATGTTCATTCATTTTCATCTAACATGGGCCAACCGTGTATTGATGAATACTCTACTGCTTATAAGTTATAAACAATAGCAAACAATTAATAAATTCATATCTATCTCTATTTCAATCAATACCGGTACATCATTTTATCCATGGAATACATAAAAACAACGCCAGAGTTTAATTCAATATAATTTGATTGTAACACAGTTATTTAGTGTACATTATAATACGATCCAAAGTCAATGATACGATTAAATCAATGATTATGATACGGTATTGACATAGGATAGGCCTACCATAAGTCATACCTAGGGCATACCAAGTTCATTAAGCCTACTATAATTAGAAACAAGAAACATAGGTAAAATATCTCCAGATGATCATCATCAAAGTTTATTGCTCTTAGCTCCCTTTATAATATGTTCTCACATTCTCTCAGACATGGACCAATTGGAAGTGTGCCTCACGAAAGAAAGCCCGCGAGTTACGGGGGCATTATGCCAGGACTGGCGGTGGAGGTCCGCCTCCGAAGGACATGCAGCTAACCGATTTGGAGGAGAGGCTTCTGGCCATATTCACCGATATGGCCATTGATGGCGACGCCAATCTGCAGGAGGGTGGTTTGGCCCCAAATACAAATGCAAGTCCTCCTTCTTTGATACCATTTCGGTCTTCAACCCCAAATAGTTCAACGTGTGTTGTTAATGAAGATGATGAGGAGCCCTTATTGAACATTGACTTGAATTTAGGAGACTTTCACGATACGATACCTGTAGGCCTACATGCTGCTTCTTCTCGAGACTCTGGAAAGTCTCGCGAAACATTGGAGGCAGGTCTCAAAGAATTTGGAGAGTTGCAGGTTTGAAAATGTTGCTGCCTTGAACGGAATCCAAACAGCAATCGAGTCACTAACTGAACAAATGGCCATAAAAGCTCAGACAGACAATCGACGACTGGATTTATTGGAACAATTATTAAAAACATTGATTGCTAAAAAGTTGAACTAAAATTAAAATAAAATAAAATGAATTAAAAATTAAAGTATATTAAATTGGAATATATGAATCAAAAAAATTAAAATACAGTGAAATTAAAATTATATTGTTGGATCACTATACTTGGCTAATGATTGGCAAATTAATACGGTACTATTGAATATTGATTGAATACCACTATTGAGCACTTCTTTAGTGCTATAGTAGAAAGAAGTAATTGATAATATAGCAGTAAGGTACATCAATCCAATGAATTATTAGTTATTTTACTTATTTATTCATTAATTTCAAGGTTCAACATTAGTTTGTGGTTGATTATGCAGTTTTACTTTATATGAAATAATTTGAAATAAATCCCTATAATCAATTATCAACGTTGTACTGTCTCCTCTTGCTCATCAACATTACAGCATGATTATGTAAAAGATGTATGCCTACACGTTCAATACAGATACAGTATACGCATTCAACGATGCACTTTATAGTGGAGATTATGGTATGGTTAAGATCACGTGAGCAAATGAGACGAGTCAAATTCATTTGACATAACCTCAAAGCTTGGTCAGAGACAAATAGGCAATCATTTAGAAATGTATAATTTGTCTTGAGATGGCGGTATTTGTTCGAATTCATGACACAACGTGAATGTGGACTCGTATACATCGGGCAAACGATGAAGTCAGTAGCAGCACGATTAAAGCGGCATAAGTACCACCAAAGATGCAAAAGCTTTACTAGGTCAGCAATTGCTAGACAAGCTGTGGAAGAAAACCATACAATTCTGAATGAAAACACAACAGTTTTGGCCAGGCAGGAAAGGAGATGGCCCAGAGCAATAAGTGAAGCAATTGAAATGTCGAAACATCCTTTCAATCACAATGCTGACGCCAAGGGGCGAGAAGACTTTAGCAACTTGGTCATTCTCGCCGTGGTGTGTGTCGACGTCATCAGTGTGATCTGTGACGTCATACTCAACTTCTCGCGCTCTTGCTCTATCTAATAGTAATATGAATATACTATGAATGTAACGATGGATTTAGATGACTCTAAATATGATGCTCTCAAGGTAAACTGCATTATTGTCGCTGTCGCATATCAGTATACCCTGAACCTTACAATATACTTCTACTTGGCTTACTTTATTGGTACACGCGGTATTCTGACCTAAATGCCCTCGCTTGCTAGGTCTCGGTAAGATATGTGCACAGCAGACTATTGGCAAGAATTTAACTTTGATTCTGATCAGAGTAAATGTTATCTTATTGGACTTGTATGCTGTTGATAGGTTCTCGGTTCTAGGCCTAGCTTTATAAGGAGTTAAGACATGCAACTGTAGGATCTAAATCATCAAAGAGAATAATACAAAATAATAATGTAGGTAAGCCTATGCTATTTTTAATTAGGTGATTTAAATAAATAAATGAATAAATTTCGCCATCATCGAATTAATTCACCAAATGCCGTTAATATCTATGCGTTTCAAATATAGGCCCAGTGAATAAGTATACATAACACTCCTGTAGTAAATATGCCAGGTCCTGTAAACTACGAACCTCATCGTATGCCTACAACAAACTCACGCTCGAAATTCAATTAACTCAAAGTTTTAAGAATTTCTCCATTTTATTATTATTACTCTGTACTGCTACATCCTACAGTAGTAAATGAATTCTCATTCATTCGCGCTTGTTAAATGTACTACTAGTAGACAGCAGCTTACCTCAACATTGTAATAAAAGAAGTTACCGGTATTATTATGTACATATTGTCCATTTAACATACGGGTACTGCTAATAAACAAGAATAATAGAATTACAACTACATACAGTAGTCTACATTTTCAGCACGTATCAGGTTAGGCTATCGATTGTAGGCTTGATTTTATACATCTTTAGTTCCATTGCATTCATCAATATAACTTATTCCTATGACACGATATATTACCTGAATCTTTTGAACACCTACTGAAAAAGGAATTTGTGCTGAAAACAAATGAGATCGAAGTAATCGTTTTAACAAATATCAACACAGTGGAGGATGGGAAACGCTGGATTGCAGAGTTTGAACTCTACGTGTGTTATAAGACGCGTTTATTTGAGAAAAGAGGGTGTGTTTAATAGAAATACTCACTTTGAATATACCTCATTATTGCATTGCTATTTCAGAGAGTAGGCCCATTGTGATAACTGAACGAATGACTGGTATTATGTTCATTTCGATACTATAATTTAATCCATTGTTGACATTTTAGTTCATTTCAAAATGGTTTTGTGATTTTACAACAATATTCCGTATTGGAATTCGAATAATTCTGAATTTTATTGAAAACGATTAGAATATTTTTGATCATTGTAGCATTCAGAGAGATGGGTTCGTTGTAACAATTCAATTAATTTAAAAATAATACAATGTAAATGCTGCACAAATTCTTTCTCGTATTCTATTGTTATAGGTTTCTATTGGATGCAAGTCAATCTGTATTATACGGTTAAACCCAAAAAGAACCCCTTATCTTGTAAATTATTGACATTGCATCGGCTGATGAAGTGCCAGATCGGCAGAAAAAGTCACGTAGCACCAAAAGTATAGTCAAATTGAACTTACAAAAACACCAGAGGAGAGTATGCAGGAGGACTGGTTAATCATCGCGTGGGTGTGCGTTGCTTTGTTAGTCAGCATAGAGGACGATTGCACAGAAGCAAGAAACACGGAAGCTAGCGAAGAAGGAGCAGAGCTCTTCTGGCTTCGGTCGCAGACGGACGTCCGTTTGTAGGGGGACTAAAATACCTACCGCAAGAAATCTACTCAAGTCTCGACGAGAACTACTCGGACCAACTACACCAGGGGAAGTTATCTACTGCCCACTTGGAAGCGACGTCGTCGGCGTCAACGACGCCAAAGGGACTCTTCATCTCAACAAACGTAACGGTACCGCATACTACATTTAAAAGAACTATTTTATTATATTCATTGTTATAATATACCGGTAAACAACAGGGGTTCACAAGTTGAATTTATTAGAAATTTTTACATAAATTATATCATTTTTGAATAATTTGTTTCTCTAATTGACGGGTAGACCTGGAGCGATATATATCATTGTTGAAAATTATCATTTTCTCGTGGTTTCTATTTGAATTCTGATTTCGTTGTTTTTGTTGTTTTTTGTGATTTAATTAAATTGCATCTTTAAAATTGGAATTATTGGAGTTAAACACAAGTATTTCCACCAAGTTCTTGAATATCCTTCACACCTCGTTTTTCTCTTCAATACAATTTTCCAAATTTAATTCAATTATTTTTTAATTTTTGTAAATTCAAACAAATGTGAGTCTCATCATCTACCGGAGCAAGTGTCAAGGGCAAACACCACGTGACCAAGTCATGGTAAGGTCACATGGTCAACGCCTCCGAGGGCTGGCCTCGTTGTACAGTTCTCATTGGCTATTCGCCAGTACGCGTGGCGGGTACGACGGCATTGGGACTCGTGAGAGGTCACAGAATAAAGAGCGCGCATTTCTCGACAATGGCATTTGTTACATTTCGCATTCTGTTGTTGCTTTTAGCGTCGAATATGCTCTAAGAGCTGAAAGCAAAACGGATTTTACGTTCGGTTGAGAAATATGAATAAAGTGGGATTCAATTGAACACATTAGAAGTGAATAAGTTACGAGACATGCCAGTTTCATCAAAGAGTAATATTTGTTATAAGCTCCTGATCTTGATTACAATTATAATTACAATTCACTCTCTTCGATATAACTGCTACATAGTCCATCAAGTATAGCAGTAGAGTATAGTTTCTGAGTTGATGCCATCCTACCGCTTGTGTAGTTGAAGGAGAAAGAATTCGAGGTACGTTATCTTTTTTTAAATATAAAAATCCACAAAGTCTCCAAGGAAGACTTGACTTGTGGGAGAAAAAAAGAATATTATAATCTGCATACATATCTTTTTTATATCTATTTTTATATTGAATTTATGAGGAAGGTGATGAAGAACATGTGAATATGATTGGCGAATTGCGTGGCAACTATGAACATAAAAATAATGGATATAATTTCAACAATGGACTATTTTTCACAATAGAATGTACCGGAGAATATATTATCACACAAAACTACAAGGAACAAAACACCAATGGATAATTAGCGTTTTAAAAGGTACCAAACAATCCGGAAAAATTGGAAAAAAAATGTTTTTCTCGTTTTTTTCCAAGTAGGTAGGAAAAATAGGAAGAATTGACATTTCAGAAAAAAATGATGATGGACTATGTTGGAATTTCCAGTCTCAAAAACTTTTTAATAATTTCAGAAATGAAGATAACAACAGAATCTGTGCCAGTGTATCCCACTTTATTCTGAATCGGTATCACTGACGTCTCTTGAATCAACTCGCTCCTATCAGAGTCGGTCCAGCCTCTCACTCACGCACTTCAGTCACGGGCTCCTTCTCTCCTTCTTTTCACTCGTGTGACTGTTTTCCCAGATCTTGAGATCTGTCCTACAGGCTGACAGGCATCCCAACAAAACAACAAGTGATACACTGCTGCCAAGTCATGCTGTGGTAGTGAATGGAGCTGCTTCACTCCGTTTGAATGGACATTAAACAAATGCAAAATAGCGTCACAAATGTCAAATTTTCCAATTTTTTCAATTTTCCCGGAAAAAACACGAAAATACCCGTTTTTTTCCAAGGAGTCAATTTTTCCGGAAAATTTCAAACCCTAGAAATAATTGAATATTTTACTATGTTTTATTCCCTGTTCCATATGTTTGTTATAAACTTGGCCATCCCTGATTATTCTGTTCGATTGAGTCCCCATCTTCAAACCTTAGTCAGTCCTGAGAATCTCAGGATGACTGTTCAAGGGATCAAACTGTCATCAGAGGCCGTGTCATCTAAATACAACTATTTACCATCTAATAATTGTTCGTGAGAAGACGACACACGGTTGTTTGCTCTGTAACGCTCAGTAAGAATGTTTGTTCAGGCTGAAAGATGACCTGAAGGTTGGTCTTTTCTCATTTCAATTTCAAGACATGGAAGCAAGTTTGCGAGCAATATTTATTACGAATAGTTTCAATTTTGTTTTCAGAATTATTATTGTAGAAGTATTCAGGAATGGAATTTTGATTAACCTCCTCAAAGGATCCGGACACCTTGACGTGGTGTGGGGGCTTGCGTGGCCCCGTGATCTCCAGAGCTATCGTCGGGAGCAATTTATTTGTTCCCAGCAGGGTCACCCATGGCGATAAGGTCTGGAGTGAGGGTCCAGACCAAGTTCGGACCGTCTCGGTCGAGTGGAAGCCTTCTGGTGACCGGAGTATATGGAGGGAGCACTGAACCTTGCATTTGTATTTTCATTTTATTTCGTTTTCTTCTCTTCATCGTATTATTTCGTTTAATTTTATATCATCTTATCCTACTTTTCTAGCTCTTTCTATCCCGCTCCCTCCATATGCTAGGTACATCCACAGACGTGGATGTTAAACCCTAACACTAACTAACTATATTGATTAAGAATTGGATAACGTTTTTGAGTGGACCTATTCATATCACTGAGATATGTTACTCTGCGGCCAGCTTGCGACGTATGCTGATTCCTGTCGGGCGGCCATATTGGACGTTAAAAAGCAAGCCATTCTATATTATTACGTTGATGTAATAATATAGAAAACTTTACAGTTTAGGTTTTATTAGCAAAGCTCTCTATTTATGTGGTTGCTAGGCCCTAGTTCTTGTCCAATATGGGGGAACCGGTAGTTGGTGCCGAGAAAACTATGTAGATATGACCAAAAAGGGTCACCCATGGCGGCAAGGTCTGGAGTGAGGGTCCAGACCAAGTTCGGACCGTCTCGGTCGAGTGGAAGCCTTTTGGTGACCGGAGTTTATGAAGGGAGTACTGAACACTGTGTTTGTATTTTCATTTCATTTTGTTTTCTCGTCACTTTTCTCTTCAAATTTTGAAGTTTTCATTTTATATCATCGTATCTTATTTTTCTAGCTCTTTCTATCTCGCTCCCTCCATATGCTTGAAACATTCACAAACGTTGACAACCATGGCAAAGTACACGGACATGAACATTGGTGCAAAATGCCGATCGGAAACGCGCTTTTCAATTTCGAGATGTCCCTTCAATGACTTAATTTCATCGCGCATTTCAGCTTTTGGTTTACGGGCTTTACGTCGGTTTCTTAAAATCAGGCTTTCGCCTTTAAACCCTAACTAACAACTCCCACTTGTTTCAAACAAGTTATTTGAGTACTTTTGTTCTCCATTTCTCCAAACACACGAATGTTGATATCTTTCACTTCGAAATAAATCTCTTAGGCAATGTTCACTTCTTCCAAAACAGCAGATGCAAAGTTTATCATTATACAAAGGATAAGAAAAAAGAAACAAAAATAACCCAACTCCATAACTAGGCCTAGTCTTGACCTAGTATTTATTATTCAATGAATTTCAAAAAGAAAGGAAGTTGGAGTCTTGTTTTTCATTGCATGCAAAACACAATTACAAGGCAGAGCTTTTGTAATTGTCGGTGCTCTTGTGCAGCTTACTGAAGCCTTGACGACACGAGCAGGCTTGAAGCTTGAGCTCGACTCATTGCGCAGTCGCGTTCTGCGTTAGACGCTCCATCATCGCTTTCTGTAATCATTCCTTCTATTCACTTCACGCATAGCCGATTATTGCATTTGGTATTACGTAAGCATTTCTCAGTGAAACCTGCATCGTGACCAACGTTGGTTCGAGCGGCTGTTGTGACTACTGAGGCTGGTTGGACGGTATCTGAAGAAGTTGAGGAAGCTGAAGATTTGTTGCAACCTTAGGAACAAGTATTCCTGTGTTCTACGAGTCGACTGTTCCACGCATCTCTCTCGACAGGAGTCATTGTTCATGAGGGCATTGAAGGCTGTTAGAGGAGCTTGATTGTTGTTGGGGAATATTCCTAGCGGAGTCGTCATCGAATCTTCCCATCAGCCTCGCTGTCTTCTATCCGTGCGTCCCAACTGCACTTTTACTGATAATAGTTGAACGTTCAGAGCTGTTTCTCAGAGGACATCTCCAACAGAAGCCAGCTCATTTCTGAAAGAAGGAAATATATGTAATGTGTTGATATTGAATGATTTGTTTGTAAACATCTCTTGTAAGTATTACTATGACACTTCAGGGCGTACTTGTATTTGTATGGTGCTGTGAGATGAAACAGATAATCATTAACCTAATAAGGTATACAGTCAAGGTGTTACGGTTTTTTTATAGATCTAATTGTCATCTAATTTATAGTTCGGTCTATAGTGTTCGGCCCCCTCAAAGGATCCGGACACCTTGTCGTGGTGTGGGGGCTTGAGTGGCCTAGTGATCTCCAGAGCTGAGGGTCACCCATGGCGATAAGGTCTGGAGTGAGGGTCCAGACCAAGTTCGGACCGTCTCGGTCGAGTGGAAGCCTTGGGTGTATGAAGGGAGTACAGAACCTTGCGTTTGTATTTTCATTTCATTTCATTTTCTTGACACTTTTTTCTTCGTCTATCGTCTTCTTTTATTTCATTTTATATCATCTTATATTAATTGTCTAGTTTTTTTCTATCCCGCTCCCTCTATATGCTAGAAACGTCCACAAACGTTGACAACAATGGCAAAGTACACGGACATGAACAAAGGCGCTAAATGACCTCGCTGTCGACGCGCCTTTGAATCCCTTTACGTTGCCTTGAAAATGACTAGCTCAACTTTCCAAGACGAATATGAAGGACCCCCTCGAAGGATCCGAACACCTTGACGTGACCCCGTGACCTCCAGAGCTATTGAAAACCCATGGCTATAAGGTCTGGAGTGAGGGTCCAGACCAAGCTCGGTCGAGTGGAAGCCTTTTGATGACCGGAGTACTGAACCTTGCGTAATGTATTTTCATCTCATTTCGTTTTCTCGTCACTTTTCATTTCATCTACCCTCTTCTTTTATTCTATTTTACATCATCTCATCTTACTAGCTCTTTCTATCTCGTTCCCTCCACATGCTTGAAACATCCACCAACGTTGACAACTATGGCAGAGTACAAGGACATGAACATAGGCGCTAAATGACCTCGTTGTCGACGCGCCTTTAAACCCTAACATTAACTAAGCTAATCCACGTACGTTTTTGATGTCGTATATGAGCGTTCACGACCCTTGAACCTAGGCGGGCGGTGTAGACTGGACTGGAGCTGTCCTATTGAATTAACGCAAGATTCAAGTTTTACGCGGTCGGGGAACACACCCTTTTCTCAGTTCGTGGTTTGTTGAAAATGGCGGCCGTAAGTGCCGTACTGCAGGCCTGCCAATATATACAAATGGATACTAGGGGTGGATTGAATGCAATTTAATTTAAATAATGAATGTTTTGAACCAAGTTTTTAAAATGAAGGAAGTAGATTGAAGTAACCTTACTACTGTAGCTAGGACCTTGAAAAGTTAGATAATAGTAAAGTTGAATGCTAGATAACAGTGAAGATAGATATTTATAATACAATTGACAAATTGAGTATGTTTATTAAAATGAAGTCACGGCTACTTATTAGCATTGACTAAAAGTTGTGCCAACAATTTATTTTGGCTGTTGACCACTTCAACCTACTCCTGCGATGCTTTTGTCTGTAAAATCAATTGTTGGGTTTCTACTTTCATGACCCCTGTTTGTGTTTGCAAAACTAAACTCATCTCTTATGCGCAGTTTTTTTTTTCAGATTTTCGTTGTGGGCAAATCTAAATGGTTAGGTCTTTTGCGGGAAATGTTTACATTTGCTGGTTCAGCAGCCCTGGATGAAGATGGTGTGGGAGAAGCTGTCGGGTCATGGAATGGATTTGTCGATGAAGTGTGGAGATGAGAGTTGTGGGACGGACGGAAGGAAGACTGGCAGGATTGAAAACTAAATGGCGAAGAGTGAACGGTGAAACTGAACTGAGGATTACGCGAACACTTCAAATCATTTGGATTTGGCTTCTTCCTTTTTTTTGAAAACAAATAATATAGTCCTAATTTAGTAGCAAATGCAGAACCTAGGTAATCTTTTTACATGGTGCCTTTTTCCCCACCCACAAAAGTATGCCGGGACATTGGGTATTTTAATGATGTACCTATACAACAGGGTGGGAGGAATTCCGAGCTGTAATATAATATGAAATAGCTTGCTTGTAGGCCCGATACTCTATTATTAAAGTCTGCACAGACCAGACGAGAAGCTTACGTATTGGGGCAACCAGTTAGTTCTAAAATAGCTTACAATATTCCTATCGTAAAAGAGATTTTTAAACCCAAGACCGACAGCTTATCTCGAATGTAATAACGAAGTTGCACCCGATGTTATTGGTATTGCCTACTTGCTACTTGCTGCAAGTAACCAGCAATGAGGTCAATGCCCCCTGCTACCCCGCCCGTAGCTTCCTTGCCGATCAGCAGGGGTATTTCTCCTCTGTGGTGGAAAGTGGTGAAACTTCATTGTTCCCTCCCACAGTTTTTTGGTTGACCTTCCTGTAGGTCACAAACCTCTTCTTGGTTGAGCTTTTTAGCTCTGTCCATTTCTTTTGCAACTGTTGAGAATCCATGTTATATTACTTGGCGGGCCATTTTGTAACTCTTGGTGAAGTGTTTGAAGTACATATATGACTAAGTTATATTATGTGGAAATGGGAAAAATGAAAATTTGATAGTAAACCAAACACTGAGTGTTCGTATTCAAGATAATGATATAATTATTATTTCTATCAGCTCCATTCCTATAGTGGCAGGCCCTAAGCCATTGATTTTGTATTTTGTAAGTTGCATCAATGCCTAGGCCTATCGTAATAGAATGGAAAGAAGAATGTAGACATGAATAAAAAGGTATTATATTATTTGTCTCTTATCAATTGTATTTACAGTACTACTTTGATGCTAGGCATAGACCTATATCCTCCAAATTTCGAAGTCTGTTATACATTTTACCGGAGAATATGGAGGGAGTACTGAACCTTGTATTTGTATTTCGTTTTCTTGTCACTTGTCTCTTCATCTATCGCCTTCTCTTTTCTTCATTTTATTTCAAATCATCTTGTCTTACTTTTCTAGCTCTGTCTATCTCGCTTCCTCCATATGCTTGAAACATCCACAATCGTTGACAACTATGGCAAGGTACACGGACATGAACACAGGCGCCAAATTACCTCGCTGTGAAGCAACAAAATAATGAAACATCTTTGATAATTTTATTTGATCTTATTTATTAATAACAACTTTAGGATAACTACACAATAAATTGCTTTTGTTATGCAGTTGTGCCACGCCCCTGGTGGTTGCAGACTGGTTTAATGTTTATAATGTTTTATACATTTGTTGGTGTTTTAATGATATGTTCCAGGTCTCGAAATCTAGGGAAACTGGTCATTTTCTCTGATGGTAGGCGTGTGGCTCTTCCCAGAAACGGAAATAGTCCTATAGTTGTTTTATATCTCATTAATCTGAGCTTTTGCTCATGGTCAGTCCTGTTGAAGTGAGTAGCTTTCTTCTGTCATTTTGTTTTCAAGTTCTTCCCATGCTGGTTTACCGGAGATCATTTTGTGAATTGTTCGTATTACGACTCTGCATCGTCTCACCTGCGAAGGCTCTCACTTTAATCTCTCCATCACATGGCTTCGAGGTCGTGTACCTTTTTTATTCCATCTTTTGTGATGATTGATCACATATCTTGCTGCCTTTCGCTGTACTTTATCGATCATATTGATTAATGTACTCGTGTGTGGATCCCATACTCCACAGCAATACTCCAATAGAGGTCTGATTAAGCATTGGAAGGCATGCTCTTTTGTCCTTTGTAGGCTCCCCTTTGAATTTCTCATCACAAAGTGAAGATTTCTCTTTGCTTTACTGATCATTTTGGTTATGTGGTTATTAAAGCTCAAGCTATACTCGAGTGTTACTCCAAGATATTTGCATGAATCTGATCTTTCAAGGGAGACTGTAATGTGTTTCAATAACTCGTTCCCTTGTGAAGCTTACAACGTTAGTTTTTGAAGCATTTAACCTCATACCGTTATCCACCACCCATTGCTGTATTGTGACAAGATCTTCCTGTAGGACGCTTTGATCATTAAGCGAAATTACTGGCTTATGTATGATGCAGTCATCAGCAAATAATCTTATTGAACTTCTAATGTTTTGCACGATATAATTCATGAAACAGATGAATAATGCTGGTCCTAGGACTGTACCTTGAGGCACTCCAGAGGTAAAGCTTATGCTGTGAGACAGTGTGGTCCCAACCTGTACTTACTGGGTCATGTTGGTCAAGAAATTGTTTACCCAATTGACAACTTGATGGTCTATTTTAATGTTGGAAATCTTCTGCAGGAGAAGGCTATGAGGTACAACGTCGAATGCTTTGGAAAAGTCTAGCAGGATTGCTTCGACCTATTCCTTTCACCTTGTTCTGTCCTCCCAATGTCTTTCTTTCTAACTCACTCCACTTCTCTCTCCACTTCTTGGATTCTCACAATCCACCTCTCTCTTGGTCGCTCCACTCTCCGTGTTCCCACTGCTGCCGCCTCGAATACCCGCCTTGGTATTCTCTTGGTTCCCATCCTCTTCGTGCGACCGAACCACCTAAGCCTCTCTCTTCCCAGTTTGAACCCTAATCCCTCTATCCCTAGTTCACTTCTTATCTGACTACTTCGAACTTTATCCATTATTGTAATTCCCTTCACACTCCCCAAGAACTTCATCTCCGCTGCCTGTAGCTGGTTCCATTCCCTCACACCCGCCGACCACGTTACTGCTCCGTGAGTTATAATTGGCAGGAAATACATTGTGTACATTATTAATTCAATGACTTTCGGAAACTTCTCATTCCACAGCAACTTTCTCACTGCCTGATAGAATGACTCTGCTTTCTTTCTTCTCTCCTGTACTTCTCTATCTACTTTAGCTTTGTTGGTAAGCATGCTCCCAAGGCACTTGAACTCTTCCACCTCTTTCAACCATCCGTCTCTACGCCTGATCCTAGCATGACCGTGTGTAACCTTCTTCCTTTCCATGGTCATTGCTTCGCCCTTCTCTTCACTTATTCTCACACCCATCTTCTCCGTCTCTTCACTCCACATATCTTGACTCCTCCCTATTTCTCCCCACCCACCACCATCAGAAATTAACGTTCGGTTCTCACTCTCATTGTTTCACTTTCTTCACACTCGTCCAACTAAGACGCTTTGGTACAATACACTCCTTGTCAGCCCTCACTAATATAAACCATTCCGATCGCCCACCTCCGACTGCACACACCACACCGTCAATACATATTTGATATGTAATTTATTAATTAAGTAATAACTGGAAATAAAAATAACTAAATACTCATTAAATGTACATAACATGCTATGTTAATTATAATCTGCCTAATATGCAATAGCTCTCAGTTTGCGTAAACTCACTAGCTCTTGCACGGCCTTCCGATAATCGGAATCTTCGATCTTGTCGACTTGTGCTCGTCAGAGGACGCGCTGCGACAACGTCCTCACTTCTACGAAGCCTTGCCAGAACGGAACTGGAAACACCTGTTCCAATCCGTTGGCCGCTCGATAGGACTCCTTGGGCCTCGTTATATAACTATTCAGGAGGATCCTGTGCATTACGGATAGGGCTTCAGGGCGTAGCAGAGTCACCCAATATAATGCCGTCACCGAATTCACCCATTTCCAGCCTGGCTCGAATCCGGGACTTGTTGAATATATTCTGGTCGTGCGCAGATCCTGGTCACCTTGTTACAAGATACGTTATGCGTGTTTTGGCGTCGGATCTTGTTTGGACGTTCAAAGAAAACCATCCCTTACGGTTCCGGTGAACCTCATCAACGTCCCCACCTGACCAAAATGATGAAAATATCTATTACTGTTAGGGCTTATTCGATTGTATTTTGAATAAGACAAGATGTCATACCTTACCTGGACCTTGTACTCTGATATGCGTGCAATCTATCGCACCCAGTACACGGGGAGAAGCTGCTTCTCGTGGAGACGGTACGTTTCCATGTTTACATCTTCTGTGCATCCATTTCTTGCTCAAATATCAGACTCCATGGCTTGTATAAATACTATATCAAAACTATGATGAACAAAAACAACGAATACGAACAAAACTGAATAAAATGAACAAATATGAATATCTCAATGACTAAATAACTAGAAAAACGTAGATAGAAATATAAGAAGCTGGGATATGATGCAAACTTTGAAGTTCAATAACGAGTGGCATCTCCGTCGTTATCGATAACCGGCTGGAGACGCTGCGACGTTGGCAGCCTGCGCATGCGCCCACATGGTGCCTCAGCGCTTCCCAGCCCACAGGGTTTCAATCGCGACTCTTAGCTGGCCAATTGAGAGTAAACACTTCCGGATGCGGCCAAACCAAGCCCTGGTAATGTTGGAAGTGTGCACAGCCCTGTTGTCTTGCACCAAGTCAATGATATCAGGTGCAGGGTATATAACACGCACTGACGGCAGCATAGCATCCTCTTAACACATCGCAATACTCCAAGGAGTCCATCCTGGCTGATACCTCGAGCCGACGACAACCACCCCCGATACGCAACGGAAAGGCGTCCACTCCTGTCTTTTCGGTGGATTAGTGGCGAATTGAAGCGAGTGTTACGCGGTCTCCACAGTCGTGGCTTCGCATCGCGCGTCTTTGAGAAAACTTTCTCATCAGTGAGTACTACGCTATCCCAAGATTGAGCGGGACGATTTACATATTCCAAGGCGAAGGCGAGCCGCTGGTCCTTATGGGCTTGTGTTAGGTTGAGCTTCACAGCAGGCATACTGTGGAAGCGACCTCCTTCGAATGGTATAGACCGACAAACCCGGGCCACGAAGAACGGCACAAGCCGATGTCTTGGGTTCGTCGACAGACGTTTGGATTATTGCTGCATCTTCTCCTAGAGTTGTCACCTTGGGTGACCAACTCTGGGACGGTTCGTCGACAGAGTTTTGGATTATTGCTGCATCTTGTCCCAGAGTTGTCATCTTGGGCGACCAACTCTAGCACGGTTCGTCAGGCCTTGGTCTCCTTCGTCCTGATATCGGACAATCCATTTCTCCACAGTTGATGAATGACAGCCTATTGCCTGGGCAATATCAACTTCACGTCGGCCTTCTTCCCACATACCGATTATTCACCCACGAACACATTGCTCATATTCCCCATGACCGGCATGTCGTGGCATCTAGAATTAAATTCATGAATATGAAAACAACTATTTGGAGCACTCGACATTCATCATTAGTTTATTAAAGTTGTGTACATATATATAAACCTCCATTGTTCCCTGACTCCATAGCGAACAGGATAATAATCAATATAAAATACATGGAAAAATATAATAAAACATAATTAAATAACTGATACTGAAATTATATATCAAATGGAAATAAAATTGAAATAATTGTCGATAACATACAAAGATTAGGATACTGATGATAATTGAAAAATAATAAAACATGATATATAAAATGAATCTAAACGTTGATGGCAGGTAGTTTATTGTATAAATGGTTTCAGAATATTCTAATGGCATCTTTCAGGGCTGACATCCCAATCTCCTATTTTAAAGCATTGTCCATCAAAAAACGTTTACAAAAATTACTACAGAACTGTTGAATGGTCCCTCGGGCGCCAACAAACAGACCAATCAGCTCGATCTCTTTTAGACGATACTTTTCTTCAAATTAGGTGATGGTTGATTCGTATGTTTTTTTTTTTTTTTGACCTCTTCCGGTTGCTTTCTCGAATCTCGCAGGCGGATCTAGGATGTACCCTTTGTCACACTTCCGGTCGATGGCCATGACTTCCACCCTTCTTATGCTTCCATCCAGGGCAAGGCAAGACACCTCTTCGTAGACCTCGAACCGTCTATGCAATGAGTCGGCAATCAATGATCTGATTTTGTGGTGTCGTAAATTTATAAGAGTATTTCCTATGTCCTAACCTAGGACGTGATGCAAGGTTTCAATCTCCTACCAGGACTTCTTACTGGAGCTACATTTGCATTCATTCTCATTGCATCTCTCCATTCAGAACACGACAATCCAGCATTTCCACAAACCCGTTCATTTGCTGGTGAACACTCATGGAGCAGAATTACTCCGGCCCCTTTCTGCTTCAGTCCACACCAACTATCCTCCTCTCGTTTCCTGAGAATCTCACGTATGTGTTGTCCTCGAACATGTTTACAACTAGCTCATTGCACGGAGCAACTATCTTCCATTTGCTGATGCAGGTTTCCTCTTCCACAGCTGACGTCCTTGTGGCATTCACACTTCTGGCTATTGGCTTTCTCCAGCGTATCGCATACGTTAAAATGCTTCCCATCTGGCCTTGGATACGCCCAACCCCTTGAACTTGCGACTAGCGTATATCATCGCGTCAGGAGTGTATCCAGGTAACCCAACAGCATCTTTCACGGCACTCTTGTCCACATCATCCAGGACTGTGTTAGGGAGCTTACACAACGGTGCGTTCTGAAGAGGGTACTAATGTGGGCCAGATATATTGATTCAAGATGTTGAGCTTCTGATTTGCTTTCAGGAGTGGAGATGCTGACAGTTGATTCAAATTGTCAGTGAGTTTCTCAATCACTTTGGTATGATCAGATATTATTGATTGAGAGAAGTTAATTCAGAATCACTATCAATCCTAAGATTCAATCCGCAGACAAGCAGACAATCCGCACACAATATCAGCCAAAAACTTCAAAGTAATTTTTTAATTTTTGGGAAAGTGTATCTTGAATAAAAAATGAATTGCGAGAAGGGCATCATACGATTTCGAAATGCTAGATGCATTGTTGCATAATGGCAATCTTGTTCAGTGTTAAGATAATGTTCGGTCTGACGAAGATCTCGGTGAGGTCGTCGTCCAACGCGGTCTGCATCAGCGGATATGGCGTTTCTCTTTCCTGAAACTGAGACAAAAAACTAATCAAAATGCATACAAAATGTACGTATTTTCCAGTATAATTATAACGGAAGTCTTGAAAGCTTGAGAAGTGTGGGTATTTTAAACATACATGATGGAAATAAATGAATACGTGAAGGCATCGATTTAATTGATCATATATGGCTTATATACCTAAAAATTTGAAAATTGATCAAATATCGTGAGGAAGGCTTCTTCCAAAGCTATTTGGACTGCCAACTGAAATGACCGGTCCAACAGGGTTCATGTGTTGATTCCTTCTGGGACGAAGGTTATACGGATGGTTAGGAAGGCCAGTAACAGCCTGTGTATGTAATGTCTGCACCTCTGTTGTCAGTTCGACGGCTGTCTTTTGTCAAGAGGTCCATGGCTGTCGACCAACTTGCTGACATGAGATGACCCCCGTCGTCAGCATTATGATTGAAAGGATGTTTCGACATTTCAATTGCTTCACTTATTGCTCTGGGCCATCTCCGTTCCTGCCTGGCCAAAACTGTTGTGTTTTCATTCAGAATTGTATGGTTTTCTTCCACAGCTTGTCTAGCAATTGCTGGCCTAGCATAGCTTTTGCATCTTTGGTGGTACTTATGCTGCTTTAATCGTGCTGCTACTGACTTCATCGTTTGCCCGATGTATTCAAATGATGTTTTTATCATGGGGTTAATGAAGAGGTAAATTTTTCCTATTTTAGGCCACATAAATCAAACAAAATTTATAAATTATTGGTAGGAGGATTTGATGTGGTTTTAATTTTCCAGAACAAGAACTTGGAAGAGATTAATTGTTTAACATTTAAATACTGAATAATCACTATATTTATATTTTGTTTTCCAGCATAGTGCTTGAAGTGGGAGGGGGGGGCGTAGAAAATTTAGAATATTGTTTAAAGGCTGTTTAAAAAAGAATTGAAATAAAGGTAGGCCTACTGATTTTAGTTAATAATGAAGCTTGATTGGGAATCTCACATTACCGGTAATAAAATTAACATTACAATTGCCTCTGGATGTTTTCTCTTGAAAAAGATAATAGAAATAAGTGATGATGAAACAGTAAAAACTGTATATTACGCCCACATACAATCTCTGTTACAGTAGGGCATAATAATGTGGGGTCACTCTGAAAAGGCCAATTCTCTCTTCGTTCCACAAAAGCATGTTATGAGATATATGTCGAGAAACTTGTATAAAAAAGGGAATTTTAGATAAATATATTAAAGAACATTGTAAACCACTTTTTAAACATTTTAAAATATTAACATTGCATAGTTTAGAGATTCTGAATGTAATTATATATATTAATGACGATATCGCTTTGACCAAGACTGATGTCCACACCCATAACCCACGGGGAAAAATCAATTTCTAATTTCTATTGGAAAGCCACAGACTTAGTTTGTTTGCTAAGGGGCCCAAGTACTCGGGTTGCAAACTTTTTAATGCTCTTCCCGATTATTTAAGGAAGTTGAAGGACGTAGGTGTAAACTATAATAATTTAAACCTAAATAAAAGTGTATTTATTGAACAAATGTTATTATTCAATACAGGCCTATAAATATATAATGGATAATAATTGGTAACTTATCAACATTTTATTCTTATACTGTTTTCTAATATCATTGTATGATCAATTTTGAAGAAAAAAAACATTATTATCAAAATTATTCAAATGATTCTATGGAATTGCTGCTAAGCATCAGTTCATAATAATAGCCTATACCCGATTGGTTGTCGCAACAATTTACCCTAACATTCCAACAAGTCACTTGTTATTCTAATCATTGCCTGGTAACAATGCAACAATGCTCAAGACAAAATTCGAGTTTTGTTAATTTCATATGTTACTAATGACCCCACTAACAGTTAGCATATAGGGGCTACGCGAATCAACACTACCTATCTTTATATGTGACAGACGACCCCACCAACATCTACATTATATGGGGTGATGAAACCAATGCTGCCCATATTTATTTATTTTGAAAAGTTCAATCACAAATGTGATTTGAGTGTCATATCTAGATTTAAATATGTAAAAATAAATATTAAAATATGTTTGTATATACGGCATAGGCCTACCTATGCCGTATATTTGTTCGCCACAGGCGAATAAGAACTTCACTGTTGCCATTTTATTAATTACAACGAGAGAGATAATCAGAGAAAACTGCAGGCAGAAATATTTCTGATCAAATGATAACAATATATATCAAGTTGTTGCCAAGCATCATATCTGAATAGAAAATTTAGAATATTGTTTAAAGACTGATTAAGAAAGAATTGAAATAAAGGTAGGCCTACTGATTTTTGTTAATAATGAATTCTGAATTTACTGTTGGATATATTGGGGAGGTGCTGTGGCCTGCTGTGTCTGGATAATATGTGCAAGGGTTGAATGTTTCTGGATGACCGGGGAATTGTTGGGGATTTTGGAAGATTTCTGGGGATGATTGCTGATGGCTGTTGGGGGTTGGCTGATAGAAAGGTTGTTGATAATGTTGCAGGTTTTGTTGTTGAGGGGGTTGAGGACCGGAAAATTGTGTGTAGTGATAATATGGGGGATTTAGATAGGGTAGGCCAATGAAGCCACCGTGGGTTTGATGTTCTCCCCTCCCGCTGCCGTTGCCCCTCCCGCTGCCGTTGCCCCTCCCGCGGCCGTTGCCCCGCCCGCGGCCGTTGCCCCTCCTTCGGCCGTTGCCCCTCCCGAGGCCGTTGCCCCGCCCGCGGCCGTTGCCCCTCCCGCGACCCCGCGCGGCATTAATGTGTGCTGTAAAGAGCGATAAGGATTAGGATATAAATATCAATTATGCAATATGTTTATATATTAGTCTTATTAGTTAGTATATTAGATCCAGTGACGAAAGAAAACCACCTCATATTCAATGAGAAAAAAATCAAGTTTCACCTTGCAATACCACAGATAAAAGAGAAAAAGAACCAGAATACATAATTTACCAAATACAGGATTATGTTACGAATACAAGAAACCTACGTTTTTCACCACTTTAACGAATCACCGATATAAAACAATAAGACACTTGTTTGAACATTGATCAACACTTTTGGAAATATTTGTAGTATAGAGATGAAGACTTACTCCTGCTTTCCCTCTCTCTCTCCCTCTCCCTTCTTCCGGGTTTGCTGCAAACGTGGGCGCAGCACTGTTGTGGCTGCGCCTGGGGAAGTGCAGGCGTGGCTGGTGGTAGAGCCGCCGGCTGAGTGTTATCTAGATTCAAATTACACACATAATCATGTTATTCGAGTCTATTTCATCAATGGAGGCATTTATTCAATTTTATTCGAGCAATCCGTGTCGCAGGAACCGTCTTATCCCCGTGTAAATTTACGAATAGGCCTACCCAGTCTCGGACTGGCCAGGGCGGCCTCCAAAATATATAAGTCCGCAATAATGCTTGACTTGGGCAAATATTTTAAATTTTAATATATATATAAAATAGGCCTACATGGCAAAATCTAATAAAATGTTGATTCTCCATGTCTGGGCCCACCTGTATGCGCCATTGTTGTACATACATGTGGTGGGAGGTGTTGTGCTTTATCTGTAGTACATAAGCCTAGACTAAGAAATGTTTTTGTTTCATATTTAATAGGAAATTAATGCTCGATGTTGTACTGATATGTTTCGATCGGCGTCGGCAACTGGCGTTTGAAGGTGATGAGCGAATTCTGTTATTTCGTTCACAATATTCAATGCTTGCTGGCACGGAGCCCCCTGAATCATTCATGTTCTGCGAACCTTTGTGGTTATTAATGAACAAAATGCAACAGTACAGTTATCGTGCTTTGTATATAATATCTTCAAACTTTTTTTCATTATGGTTCCTCATCTTACTTAGATCTGTATAGTTTTGTGGCATTATCGGGTGATAGTTCTTTTATTTTTATGAATTTTAGAAATTTCAAAAATACCCATTAGAATAATACAGTGGAGAAAAAAGATTTTTTTTTCCAAAAAAAGAAATTTTGCGTCAAGTTAAATAACATTGATACACAATCCTGGAAGTTTTCGGCCACGCAGTACGCTTCGCCCGCATTCTACTATCGAAGTGCTCTCGATTGCCTATTTCGACCGGCCGAGCTTCAGGACGCCCTTAACCTCTTCGTAAAGCTACTCAACAGCAATACTACTCCGCCGAGCTTCGTCAGCTAGCTCCACACGGGCAAGTCAGTTCTAGACTTGCCGGTCTCAAGCCTTCTCTCGACCCATCCGGGTATCTCAGGCTGCGTCACGCGTCTCTTCCTGAGTACGTCACCCTCTCCTTCTTCCTGCGCTCCTGTGGGATTCCTATCACAAAACTCCTCTTCACTCTGGTCCTCGGACTGTCCAAGCGCTCATCCAACAGCGTTATTGGATCGTATCTCTTCGCGGATTCATTCGTCAACGCATTCGCCATAGATATAGATATATATTATATTATTAGACGTAATGTGCATGCCAAGAGTATTGATCAGCTCACCGTTCGATGTGCGGGAAATTGTGAGTCCCATGGTGACGATTCAAAGCGATTGCTGAACGATGAAGGAGACGATGCTGACTATTCAACAGTGAACACCAAAGTGAATAAGGGTCCACGTTCCCTTTACCCTTTCCCCTAAATATTGTATTCCTCCGCACGAGCGGATCGGAGGATATTGTGCTGGGTGTGTTCAGTAATGCATTTATTTAAAAAAATAATCAAATGTCTAATGAATGTCTTTGGCATACAAGATTAGTGGAGAGGCTATTTGATTTTAGACAATGACTATAAAATCATTTCAAAGATGAAAATATGAACAAAATGCATTTTACACGGATATATACACGATCATAGTCTTGAGAAATTGCTCGTTCGATCCGTTGCTCCTGATCCGATCCGATCCGGTACAGTTGACACACGGAACACGCCTCGGTATGCCCAAAGACCTTATTATCTAACTACGGTCTTTGGTATGCCTATTTGTGTGACCGCAGTACAATAATGCTTGGGCCAAGAAACTAATCCTTCGTGTATCGACAAATTTAATTGCAAATCAATCACAATTGTTCTGGTTTTCAATACATATTGTTCGTTATTGATTGCGAAATAGAATTTTAAAAACTATTCCGATCTAAATGATTTTTAAATTGAAAAATTATGAAATTATGACCACTTCAACTGGCGGCATTTATGGGAACTATACAATAGGCATATCTGTTCTCCGTTACACACACGTGTTGCTTCAAGGTGTGTGTATGTAATTTAACGTGCTCAGCGAGTCAGCTGGCTATCCCAATAACGCCATAGCCACGCGTGGTAAAGTATACAACACTTGTTGTCATAGTTCGGTTCTTTCTCTAGCCATTGTTCAGGTCTTAATATGTCTAGGTCTCAAGGTGGAAGCCATCTGGTACGCTTTGTGCTGTTTATGCTGTTGTTAGTCAATTGTGCTCTCCAATTCATGCATGCCCATGGGATCTTATGGCATTCTGTTGGCTATCCCAATAACGCCATAGCCACGCGTGGTAAAGTATACAACTCTTGTTGTCATAGTTCGGTTCTTGCTATAGTTATTGTTCAGGTCTTGATGTCTAGGTCTTCTTTAAGGTGGAAGCCATCTGGTACCCTTTGTGCTGTTTATGCTGTTGTTCGTCCTTTGTGCTCTCCAATTCATGCATGCCCATGGGATCTAATGGCATTCTGTTGGCTATCCCAATAACGCCATAGCCACGCGTGGTGAAGTATACAACTCTTGTTGTCATAGTTCGTTTCTTTCTCCAGCTATTGTTCAGGGCTCAAGATGTCTTCTTTAATCTCACACAACGATTGTTTAGCGAGATGCGGATTGTTATCGGAGGTTGTGTTCACCTCCGAAGTTTTATAAATATTTTATTGAGAACTGTCAACTGAGTTCATGCTTATCGTCTGGAACGGCGTTAGCGGAACCTCTTCCCGTACCTTCTGCTTCTCCAAAACCATCGAAAAAGAGAACGTTTATATAAATAATTTGCGTTGGTAACCTGGTTTAAGAAGACATTGATCATTCTGAATAGACTCCTCTGATGGATGTACTGGAAGAATTTTTCTTCTTTCCAGTATTGGCTTCAACGCTACTGGTAGTCCTTTGCTGTCATTTCGTAAATTCATAGCGCCAATATGTTTCTTTATTTCAATACCCTCTCTTATTATTCTTGGAATAAGTAGATTCTCGTGTGCAAGAACGGACGTATTATTAAAATCTATCATCTGTCTTGACGGTATGTCGAGATAAAGTCGAGCCCAACTTTTTAAACCCTACTGCAGACTCGTCTTCCTTTTTACGTTCTGACACTCTTTTCCCGGTCTGTCCAACGTACACTTCATCGCATCCCACACGATATTTTATATCCACCTTTACCTTCCAGCTCTACCTTGTCCTTCAAATTCCTCAAAAAACTTTCTATCTTTCTGTATGGAGTGAAAACAGTTCTAATGTTGGCTTTTGATAATAATTTGCCGATTTTATCGGATGCAATCTCGTACGTGAGGCAGATATGCCACAGATTTAGCTCAATGTGTGTGATATTTTCAATGCCTGAGAAATGATGACTTATAGCATTGTTCATCATTTTGTCTGAGAAACCATTCTGTTCAAGATCACCTCTAAGTAGCTTGAACTCAGCATCTCGGGAATCCAAATCAGTGATTCTGTGTGAGCGGACAGCTAACGATTTTGCCGCAGATGCGACCTGCGCTGGATGATGGCGAGACTTGGCATTCAGGTACCTATTGGTGTGGGTTTTCTTACGATACACTGAATATCCTGAAGTTCCATCCTCTTTCCTCGTTATCATCACATCCAAAAACGGAAGTCGTCTATCGATCTCGTTCTCCATTGGATGTTTTATTGAACCATGTTGTGCGTTCAAATGGACCAGAAATATATCCAGTTCTCTCCTTCCATGTGGCCAAATCGCAAACGTGTCATCCATATATCGATACCAGTGAGTTGGTGTGAGTGTAGCTTAATGTAACATTCCTGTTTCAAGATTTTCTCAGAAGAGATTGGCGATAACTGGGGACAAAGGCGAGCCCATGGGTCACTTGATCATACAATCTCCCGTTGAACATAAAATATGTATTCAATAAACAATGCTTACATTGTTGACCAACATGTTCGGGGAAGCGATATTTCGCCATTTTATACTGAAAAATAAAATATTCGTGTTGAATTTTGAATATCAATCATACTTGTGATGACCCCAATCCTCCGATCACCCTGCATGCCTATCTGGTCCTACCCCTTTTCTGTTTCTTCCTTCTTGTCACGTACTCATCCACACAAAAGACTCGGCCTTGCCAAAAGTTCTCTTCCTCCCCATCCCTTCTATCTTATTGCAACTTGTTGTCAGATCTTGGCTTCACTTTTTCCCGCCGTTTCAGGTTTTGTCTTTTAGTTATTCCAGCTTGGTTTGGTTATCGAGATTAGCAAAAGGTATTTAGTATATTATGTTTTTCTCATTGTTGTTTATTCTTGTAATTTCATTTTCCTTTTACACTGTTTTGACTTTAATTTCTTTCGTTCAATCTTTGACAGTGTTGCCTACTTATAGCAGGTAAGGGTAAGAGTGAGGGTGGTTTTGTGTGAAACCCCCGCCAATAAGTTAGTTGGTCTACGGACACTCATAGAGTCATAGAGTAACCACCTACGGGTGCTCTGCTCCTCGTGTACTGTGTGTTGCATACCTACGTCAATAAACAACATTCATTTAAATTGTATTATATGTGTTACACATTTTTATCTAAGACCCCTAATTCTTCAGTCGGGTAATTAGGAGATCTTACATACTTATATCCATGCGAACGTACCGTTTAGCGCCGATATCCAACTAGAAAAATCTCGTTCAGTGGACATTATTGAACAGATCTGTTTACTTATACGATTCTTGAATCCTGATTGACGATGTCAAATCTTTCGATCAGATCAAGTATATTAAACCATAATTCAGTTTCCGAGTTACAGCTCTAAATAATAATAATGGAAACAAATGATTTGCATACATCATTTATCATTGTTGCCATCGCAATTTGAATTCAATGATGGAGACTGGAATTTGAATCAATTGTGACTGAAATACATTCAATTCAGTGTGTTCTACCATTAGAAAACTAGCAGCGTGAAATTTCTCAAAATTTAATAATATAATTATTAATATAATTTCTTCTCGTGAATACTCGATGCGTTCATTTTTCAGTGTGAGAATATATTGAAAAGTTTTGAAATGGAATTTTAGACTGAAAAATGAGAGCAAATATTTTGTCATCATGAGGCGATTCCCTTTTGTTCGTATCTTCGTTCTATATGGCTTCTGTTCTGTAGCAGCCGCCATCTTCTGATATATTCATTCCTTGCTATTTTATGGAACGAATCATTTCTGCCTTGTATGTTGATTTCACCAGGCCTACCGCATCGACAGCTAGATTCCAGTGAGCTGGTGATTGTCGAATTATGACATGATGATGACTGAAAGGACGTTCATAAATATCCATGCCTCATGTGGGTCTCGAGCCAAACGCACAACGGTGACCACCGCCTATTATGATTATTATTTGTATTATTATCGTTTCTTTATTATTTTTATTTTCGTTATTATCATTATTATAACCATCATCTTCATCATCAATGCTATCATTATTTAGATAAGATTAGATTTGTTTATTTTTCCACAGGATTTGTTACAAGACAAATATATGGCAAGTTCAAAAGAAATAATAATATAAGTAATTATTACTCTAACAAACATACAAACATCTTAAATATAATAATCCCATTGTCATCTTCATCATCAATGCTATCATTATTGTCGTAATTATTCGACTTCTATTGTTGATTTTATCAACTCTCTCTATTCATATAATATCGACAAATTAATACTTCAAAATCATATTTAACATACGAATAAACCTTGTTATCATGTTGTGTCTATAGTACTATTATCATATATTAACTGTGAATCATTTCATATATCTCTCTGTTCTAATCCTGATTCCTATTCTCTATTCCATCTATTATCCTGAGTGTAAGCACCAGCTGTTTCCTCCTTGTCAGTATTGCAGTTCCTCGTCAACTTGTGGACCAATATAATTGTAGTAGTGTTATTATTATTGTGTTGTACATCACATCGTGTTCAAACTTGAAGAAAGGAATGAATGAATAAACAATTAATAAATCATATTGACCGGGCTGCGGAAGACGGCATCTCGTTTCTTTTCTCATCTTCATGTCCGGCAGTAACGATATACCCTGTGTTTTCGGGTGCAAATTCCAATCAATTGTCTTTGACACGGTTCAAGCTGTGGGCGATATATATTAAGTATACTCACCATCAACAATGTGTTGGAACGTTGCCTCATATTTCTTCATTGCTAGCGAAGCTTTTGTTTCTTTAGTTGAGTACTGTTTTGTCAGAAAAGTTGCCTCTACAGGTTTTACAGGTAGTCGCTGTGTTGGAAGTGGTGTCCGCCGTGGCTCAGCAGTGAAGGGCTAGCTTCTCTCTGAGTATTTTCTCAAGAGTTGGCCTGGGGAAGGAATCGTGCTCAGATCGATTGTGAATCCCTTAATGAAACACAAGTAGATCAGCCATTGAAGTTAGTGAAGTTGAGAGTGAACTTTGATTATTCATTCGTTTTATATACAAAATATATGCATAAATAAATCAATACCGGTACCTATATATGTATATATGATCATTAAACTTCTTGGATACGATCCAATATCGAGATGTATGGGATATTTAAGCCATGTCATAAAAGATACGTGTGATAAAAGACCGGATATCGAACCCGGAACCTTCAGATTGCCGGTGCGCTGCTCTCCCACTGAGCTACCGAGATATTACTATGGCCTGGCTATACTTAGAGTGACGACACTTCCTGGGGCTAGCCCTATAGAGGGATTAGATTCACCCAAGGTGTAACGATTACACGTTACCACAGGTCCTTGTGCACTCTCTTCTACCTACCCTACTTACCCTACCTTAAGTGCTTGAAAGCACTGATGTGAAAATCAAAATTCATAAGCTTATTGTATGTGTCCTTCTCTTCTCTTTTCAGTCTAGACCTTTAACAAAACACTTATATGTTAATTAGCTTGTCCTTTCTCGATTTGCTTCTTGTTCTCCGTCCTGTTTCTCGCTCTGAAATTTCTTTTGTAGCTCGATTCTTGAGTGTAATGTTCTTATTCATTCCCCCCGTTGCGTTCTCTTGAACTTCTCCCTGATTTCTTCCTTCCTTCCTCCGTTCTTGCACACCCAATACCGTTTTCTAACTCTCGTGTTATCTTACACTATCGTTCCTATTGTTCATATTTGGAGTAATTTCTATTTCTATCGCTTCTCTGATAATTCGTGGTATGATGTGCTCAACCCTTGCTATTGTTTTTGTCTCTTTGAAATTTATATGATGGCCAGTTTTTATTGTGTGTTTACTAAGGGAATTATGATGCTCCTTTGCTCTTGCTTCAATTCTTCTACTTGTCTGTCCTGTGTATGCTAAATCACAATCAGAACACGGTATTTTATACACTCCTTTTGATTCATTTATTATTATATCATCATCACATTTGAGCACGTCACCTATTTTCTTCCCCGTTGAGAATACTGTATTTATATTTCTTTTGTTAACATCCTTCCTATGATGTCTGTCGTACCCTTCACATAAGGTAAATAGGCTATGCTTTTTGTCTCCGGTTTCTCCTCTGCACTACGTATGTTTTTTCTATTAGAAGATTTCCACATGGCTCTTTTTCTGTATCCATTTTCCATCAAAACCTCACTTAAAAAATCAAATTCTTCTTTCTTGTGTTCACCGTCTGTTAATGTTTTCGACCTATGTGTCAGAGAGTTTATTACTGAATTAAGTTGTTGTGGATGGTAATGCGATTCCGCTTTTAAATATCTATTTGTATTGGATGATTTTCTATTCACTGTATGTCCAAAATCTCCATTCTTCTTCTTCATGATTAATACATCCAGGAATGGTAGTCTTCCATCTTTTTCCATTTCCATCGTGAATTTGATATTACGGTGCATATTATTAAAATGATTCAAAAATGTATCTAGTTCGCCTTTGCCATGTTGCCATCTAATTAAAATGTCATCAACGTACCGTTTGTACAGCGCTGGTTTTAATGGTGCTGCATCTAAAGCTCTCTTTTCAAAGTCTGCCATAAATAAGTTTGCAATCACCGGTGACAGAGGGGAACCCATAGGAACACCGAGTCTTTGTTGAACATGAAATATGTGGAAGACATACAGTGGCTAATCATTCCCATTATGTCCGTTGATATGTTATAATTTTCTTTGATGTGTTCCATGGTCCATCTCCTCTTGTGTATTCGATAATAGGTCCGTGATTGCCGACTCTGTGCCCAGCTTTTCACGGAAACCGTACTGACCTGGATGATAGAAGTCAACAGCGTCTAAATATTCGTTGAGTTGCGAATTATTTACTTTTTCTAGGATTTAACTTATAATTGGGAGAAGAGTTATCGGTCTGTGATTATTGGGATCTTGTTTATCACCACTTTTGAATATTGGTAGAACTTTAGCTACTTTTAGAGTATCAAGAACCTGTCCCGACTCCATTGATTTATTTACGAGATTGGTTAGGGAGGGACAAGTTCAGTGGCACAAAGCTTAATGGTATTGGTTGTAATATTATCAGCCCGAGGAGTGACTATTAGGTATTAGGTAGAATAATATCTAGAACTTCTTGTTCTGTAGTAGTTCTTGTTCAGTAGAATGGAAGTGAAAAGAGGAGATAGGGTCAGCTCTTAATCTGGTAAATGATGGTTCTTCAATGGACGGAGCTATCTTTTCAGCAAGTTGTCTTCCAATATTGACGAAGAAGTTGTTAAACGTATTATCAACTTCTTTTTGTTCTGTGATGACTTGTCGATCACCATTATTTGTGGATGGGGCATATATATATCGCTGTGTTGGAAGTGGTGTCCGCCGTGGCTCAGCAGTGAAGGGCTAGCTTCTCTCTGAGTATATTCTCAAGAGTTGGCCGTGCTTTGGGAGCTGGTACAACCGGCCGTTGCTCAGACTGTTCAGTACTGACTCAGTACTGTTTCGAAATGAGAGCTCTAGTACATAGTTTATGAGTTATCAGAAATGAACAAACAACACTACATGCCAACAGACAAGATTGAAGTTGCGGAGAGGGGCTCCAGCGTTGGAAGGCTTCCAGTTCACACGCGGAGAGAATGTTTTATTCATTAAATGTTTTACTGTTGGTTTCAAGTGTTGAAAACCATATAGATATATTTCGCAATTTTCATCAGAAAATCAACAATATATCCTCAAAACTGAAACATATATTCGGAGACGTGGATGTATTTATTATCTTACTATAATTGTAGTAACTTACTTGCTATTTGAATTCAAAGTCTATCCTTTTTTGCTTTTGGGTAAACTGCTTGATCACAGAGTCGTATAAGTCCGGACGATCTTTAACACGCAATAAGACTTCTTGTTCTATTGAAAGTAGGGCTAGTCCTGTTCTATGTTCTTGCCCCTGTGTTGATCTTGTGTACGACTTGATGCGTTTCTGTTCTCTCCACTGTTGCAGTTCAGCTTGGTATTGTGAGACATAAACATCCAAACTTATATAATTCGGGCATTCCCACTTGCAGATTTGAGGAGTGCATATACGTTACAAGCTGGTGAGGGTGTTTATTTTGAAACTCGGTCATTGAAAACATCACTATTAGTTCAGTTTTCAAGTGGATGAAATCAAAATGGCCACTTCAAGAATCACAGAGGGTTTGAAATAAATCAAGGGGGAAACGAGACCTGTGTTCTGTGAACTTTTCGGGATTAAGAAGTTGTATAAACTTGAATTTCTCCAAGGACGTGAATCGGGCAGTAAGTTGAACCAGCAGTGTGTCTATTGTTTCGTAAAACACACGTTTAGCAGCATCGTTAGGAGTTTCTCCTCGCCGTCTATTCCTTCCAGATTCATTGATGTTACTCTCGCTTCTTTTGACTTCTGTTTCTTCCCAGAGTTTTGTAAACCTCTCTCTGTGGCCGCAGATTAGTTGGTTCGTGTCTTCAACTCTCTGCTGCCATACGCAATTAATATCATACACTTTTGTCTGGAGATTGTTATAGAGAACATCAGTCTTGAAAACACGCACAAGAGAAAGCAATTATTGTAGTCAGTCAGGAAAAGCCGGAAGCCATTTGCCCTTACCAAAGTTTCTTGGTCCCAATTCTCCGAATTTTCAGTAACGTCTTCGAAAAACTCAATCAGCTGTGGTAAGAATGCATACCTACACGGTGTTAACTAAACGTGATGTGAAGTTCCATCGCGTAGGTGCAACTTTTGGTAATTCTTTCACAGCTTCGCTTCTCTTTGGTGATTTCGAGAAAAACGCTGCCAACGATTGAAGTGTGGCACGAATATTGCTTTGGGGTACTTCTCTTGAACACGCGTGCGCAAGCCTGTGAGCTGACCACTCATAACCGCAGCACCGTGGTGGGCCTGCGCTATCAACTTACTTCCTATTACATGCTCATTCACTACCCGTACCACGTGATCCATGAGAGCGCCTGCTGAGCACTCATATCATTAGACGAGCTTCAGCGAGGATTCAATTTGACATACTGAACAAAATTGGTGTTCGTTTTTATGTTTTGTTTTTTTGTCGGTTCTCCACAGGTCAAACGGCTACATCTTTCAACCTCAAACTTTTTTTCAATATGGTTCCTCATCTAACTTAGATTTTCTGCATCAGTTTCCCTCTTGGACCTGAGTGTGAGTGTATTCAAGATGCCATATTTTTGGGCGGGATGATGATTCGAATGGAAGTTTAGATAGCGATCCGTATGTGTATTCTTCCTGTACACTTTGTGTCCGATGTAACCGTTGTCTTTTTTAATTAATAACACGTCGAGAAATGGTAACTTTCCATCACTCTCCAGTTCTGTAGTGAATTGTATTTCTCTACATATGCTATTCAAATGGATTAGAAAAAGGTCCAATTGTGCTTTGCCGTCATAGTTATGTTTGGGAGTGTTCACCGGTTGTTTGAGAGTCCTTGTGACGTGACGCTCTGTAGGCTCCGAGACGATCTTCAGCGGTTCGAGACTTGACTGGCATTCTCGTGACCTCGCTGTCATTAGCATGCACTTGCTCACCAATCGGCGAACCAACTGTGTACTCTGATCGGGCCGGGGGTTTGCTTGTTGGAGTTTCAGGTCGAAGAGTGTTCGTAACGGCATTGGAAAAATAATTATTCCCTAATGAAGGAGCTAACACTGGGAAGTTGGTAATATCTGCAATGGTATGGCTGGAAGATTGACGCTCGTCATTGACGATGGTCTGAGTACAGTTCTTAGAGATGTGGCCATTTTGTTTGCATCTGTGGCAAATTACTTCATCCATTGACACGTAAATAGTAACTTTTTTCCTCTCTATATCATAGTGCAGACATGATGGTACTTTAGATAGATCGTTTATCATTACAAAACAAACCTTACGGAATGATTTGATGTGAGCACAGTCTACTAACTTTGAACCCGTAAGTAAATCGAGAACAGGGGAAGTTATAGCACCAAACATTTTCAATTTATCAGTCAACATTTCATTTGTAACAAACGGGAAAACATTTGACAGAACAATTTTCGTTGAAGAAGTATTAAGTCTTCTAACAGGCACAAATTGGTCCTTCACAGTGAGAAAACCATCTCTTATCACATCAAGTACACGGTCCCCGCTGTTCAAGAAAACACAAACTTTCCCGCCAGCAATTCGAGAAGCATGACTAATATTACTTCCGGTAATTACATCAGCGACGCCTCTTAAGTAATCATCAATTGTGGTGTTCGGACAATTATCAATAATCACAGCCATGTTTGGTGTGATTGCCATTCTATTCATGTGCGGGTACTCCACACACCTTGAAAAACACGATCAAGGGGACCGTGACAAGAGGAAAGAACTCAGGATGGCTTTGTTTTTTCTTCCCAAACAAAAAAACTTCAAAAACTTCTGAAATGCCAAAACATTAAACTTACGATTTGTCAGTATATTTCACACAAATTTCATCGTTTTATCACTTAAAATGTTCCTAACACTTCAAGCTAAATATGTGTGCATAAATGCGGTACAGAATCGACTTAAACAAGGTAATCAAGCAATATATTGTAGGAGCAATGAAACCACTGAACCTTCTTATTTACTTGGTTGCCAAGAGATAGATAGATAGATAGATAGATAGATAGATAGATAGATAGATAGATAGATAGATAGATAGATAGATAGATAGATAGATAGATAGATAGATAGATAGATAGATGGATAGATTTTTTTATTCGAACAGTATTTTTTATACCAGATAATTAGTTCAACAAAAAAACACAATCAATAACTGGAAAATTGATCCAGTAGGTACAGAATTATGTACAAAATATAAATTATTAAATATAAAAATATTGTTTTCACTGCAGTCACATAGTCAAGTTATATGGGATTCCAAAAAACTGTGACGAATTGTCAGTAAATGAAGTAAGATTAAAGAAGTGGGCAAAGTGTGACAGCAAGAAAAACTCCACGAGGCAGAAGGACTGCCTACACAATCTGATCTCTATATCATTGCTCTATGCAAATGCCAATATTGGCACAAAAGTAGACACATTTTTCTTATATTAAAGGAAAAAAATTGGTGTGGTTTAACTGAATACACAATACAGATACAAAAATACAAAACTGATACGTACATCATGGTCAACAGCTCCTCATCTACATTGACAGTACATAGTATAGTTCTGTATGCCCAAGTTCTGCCGAACGTTGAGAGTTTGCCAAGTTTAATTGCAGTGGCATATTCTACATTCAATCTGTATTTTAATCTATTAAGCAATATGGTTTTTAGTTCTGGAGACACATTCGAATCCTCATCTATTCCCGTCACAATGGCCCTATGAATGGTACTTTTGCAGAGAATAATTATAAAATTAGCAATCTGAACAGCAAGCACATCCTGCTGATCCGCCGGTATTCCCCCCATCATATACACAGTTCCTGTATACGCATCTCCCACCAGTCGCCTTATTTTCCCTCTAGTGTAGTTCCAAATAGCCGTGACCGCTTCACATTCGTACACCATGTGCACACTCGTCCCCGCACACGGGCACCATAGACATACCGGTAGCTCCCTGATGCCCCACCGATGAAGCTTTGCAGGGTAGCCAACGCAGTCAAACATTAGACGCCAGCAAATGTCTCCGTCAGCACTATTCGTCGGATATTGGTAAATTGACATCCACTGGACAGGATCGTCCATCCAGACACACCTCCTGTTGAGAATGGAGTCGGGTAATAACTGCCGTCTCACCATGTGGTATAGTGATCTTGCATTGGTTGTATCAATTATTGAAAGAGTGTCGATAGGGTTGCCTGCGCCGTCATCAGTGTTTGGGTGAACCAAGTCCCAGCACTTCATCACCGATTGGTAAAACGGCTGCAATCGTCTCAACCAATCAGTTCGTAGTGGTCGCAAAATGATCGTACCAAAATCCGACTCTGGGGAATAACGCTTGAAGTTTTCCTCTTGAAGGTGGTAATGCATACTTCTTTCGACATCTGGAGATGAAAATCTTGTTATATAACGCAATCGAAATGTTGCAGTACGGCAAAAAATATTTGACAGACCAATTCCGCCCTCTCTCGGGTCAGCAAAAACGTAGTCCTTGCTCTTCCAATGTCGTCCATTCCATACAAATTGTACAAGTAGACGGTGAACCTCCTCCACGAACCTCTTCGGAGGCTCCAGGACTGAGAGTGTATGCACCAGCTGGGAGCCAATTAGCTGGTTGGCTGCAATTCTGCGGCCTCGTAGTGTTGTTTGATTATTCCACTTTCCCCATCTTTCAGTTGTAAGTTTGATTTTTGCAGTCAGATCCCGCCAGTTCTTAGACTCCCATTCAGGTGAATACCCAAGGAAAACCCCGAGAAAACGAATACCTTCGGCGTTCCAGGACTGGGTGAGTGGCCTCTCACGTCGGTTTGTCCATGATCCTGAGTACAGGCCCTTTGTCTTGTCCCTGTTAACTCTCGCTCCAGAGACCGAGCTGTACAGTTCGATCGCTGTGTTGAGTTCATTAAATCCTTGATCTTTCGTAATGAAAACAGAAACGTCGTCAGCATATGCAGTTGTTACCAGTGAAGACGGAGATCCAGGAATACTCATTTCGTATGGTGCTGAGCGTTTCTGGCACATGATTATAAAAGGTTCGATAGACAGTGTGTAGAGGCTACCAGATAAAGGGTCTCCTTGTCGAATGCCCCTTTCAAAGGGAAAGGGCGGCGTCAATGTATTTCCAACTCGAACTGTGCAACGAGCATTGAAGTAGAGCGTCTTTACAAATGTAAGGAAACTCTCGCCGATGCCGAAAGCCTGCATGGTCTGGAATAGGTAATTATGATGTACTCGATCAAAAGCATCAGCTTGGTCTAGAGAAATAATGGCCAGTGGCGAGGAGTTTGCATTAGAAAAATTGATTGCGTCTCGCATCAGGTGGATATTGTTGAACATTGATCTTCCACTAACACAGAACGACTGGTCACTCGGGGTAATGGTAGATAGCACTTTGGATAGCCGGTTGGACAGGGCTCTTGAAATAATCTTATAGTCTGTGTTGAGTAAGGAAATAGGTCTCCAGCTTGAGAGAAGGAATCGATCCCCAGACTTTGGAATAAGGGAGAGCACTGAAAGTTGCATAGATCTTGGAAGCGTCGAAGTTTCGAAAGATGATTGGACCACTTGCTTGAACAGAGGAGCAAGTTTCTCCCAAAAGAAACGATAAAAGTTGCTTGTTGAACCATCAAGCCCGGGAGCTTTACCCGCTGTGAGTTGGTGAGTAGCTGTTCTCAGCTATCCCTCTGTGAGAGGTGAGTCCAGAAAACGACAATCAGTTTCCGATAATGTAGGGAGATTTTGATGTACTGTGGGTTCAACAACATGGTCTGCTCCTGCCTTTGAGTATAGATCTTTGGAATGATTCCGAATGTGAGAATTTATTATTGTTTTATTTTCTGTGGCGATGCCATCAATTCGAAGACATTCCAGTCCTATATTGGTTCGTTTCTTTTTTTCGAGCTGATAAAATATAGGAGACATCGAGTTGCCGTGTTTCAGGATTGAACTTTTCTCTACTGCAGATGTGGACCTTGCATTTTCGTAATGATTCTTACGAATCATAGCTACGTGGCGGTTTAACTCGATTCGCTCCGATTCACTTAAGACTGGCTTTGATTGAATTTTTTTTAGCTGCCGCTCAGAGGGATCAGAGGGCTCAAGAGTGCAATTCCAGTCGCCCCCCATCATTATCAAATGATCGTGTTGCACACGTGACAAGTACAGTCGTACTTGGTCAATTATTGCGGTAGCAACTTGCGGATCGTGTGATAGGTATATGTTGATAAAATGAGTATATTTGTTATTGTAGAAAGCACAGGCCACCTGGGCATAACCGGGTACTAGAATCGAAGTAGAATCAAAGGCGAAATGTCTAGCTAGAATGGCTGTGCCACTGCTCGCTTGCACACTCGGGTTAATTGATATAGTCATGTTGGCTAAGAGGTAGGATGACTTTGGCAGTTCTGTCAAGTTTGCTTCTTGTAGAAATAGTATATCTGAGCCAAGTCTCTTGACAAAATTAGATAATAATGTTTGTTTCAAATCAGTTCTAATGCTTCGGACATTTAGTGTAAGAAAATTTACCATTATCTGCTTGAATTTCCTCTACATTGTGAAGTTTCTCACGTTCAACCAGCTAATTCCGAGGCCAGTGCTGTTGTCATTCTGGCCAATCTCCGCTTTATATTAATGTCCTTGCAGCCTTTGGCCACCGCATCAAGCTCACGTATTACGAGGTCATAGTCCGTTGAGAAATGTTTGATTATTGGAATGATCTTCTTGAAGTGTCGTGCCTTTTTGAGTAGCTGTTTGAAGCGAGTAGGTGTGAAGATTACATTTGAAGCCCCACTGTCACCGTTGTTCATTGCAAGTAACTCTTCTTCTATCAGATCGTCGGCTAGAGAGGACGCGGTTGACCCACTTTCCGATTCAGAAAAGGTTTGGTTTTTAAATGGGGTATAGTCCAGAGCACCGGGAATTTTCACTAAAAGTGGGGTCATTGGAAGTGGGGTTGGGACCAGCAAAGTTTTTTTTTCCGCCATGTTATTCTAATGGGAATTTTTGAAATTTCTTAAATTCATAAAAAAAAGGTTACTCCCCGATAATGCCACAAAACAATACAGATCTAAGTTAGATGAGGAACCATATTGAAAAAAAGTTTGAAGTTGATAAATGTAGCCGTTTGACCTGTGGAGAACCGACAAAAAAACATGAAAAAAAAAAAAAAAAAACGAACACCAATTTTTTTCAGTATGTCAAATTGAATCCTCGCTAAAGCTTGTCTGAAAACAGTTGCATCTCCGCAATCCTTCTACACTGCTACTGTTGTAATTCTATAAACCAAACTTTCAGTATTTTTCCACGCCTTCACCAACAAATAATAATAATTAGGAGGAGGATAATTTATTGCATTCTTTCTGATCAAGTCCGTACAACAATAATCAAATAGGACAACAAATTGAATCAAATTATATACAAATTCACAATTACATTTTGCATTATGATTAGAATAATTATGTGAGCGTAGCGAAGATTTTCACTCAAGTCTTACGGAGCTTTGTCTGAGCGTTTTTTTTTTTTTTTTTTTTTTTTTGTTTTTTTTGTAAACACTGCACAGGTTGCAGGGTTTGACCGATCGACATGAAACTTTTTTTTATATGCAAACTTATCCAACTTAGAACTGTATAGTTTTGAGGTCTAATCGGTTGGACCATTTTTGAGAAACATCATTTAGAACTTTCTAAAAACCCCATAAGATTTGGCTGGGCGGAAAAAAAATGGAAAAAAAATCTCTCCAATACGATTCAAATTTTCCACAAATGTGAACACAAGAATAATATACACGAATAAAAATTTGGTTTGATATTCGGACCAGCCGTTTTGGAGAAAATAATATAATAAATGTATCTATGACATATAAATGAAAAATGATCTTATTCATCGGAAAGATATAAATATTAGTTGAAAAATGTTGCATTGTCGAAGTCACGGCTTTCTAGATTCATTGACATCGGATGAAGTTCATTTCAAATGATCAAGGTTTGTAGAGTTTTCGATTATACTTTATATAGACATCTCGCTCATCGTACAACGCACATCCTGCGTTTGCCTAGTGTATATTATTCTTGTGTTCACATTTGTGGAAAATTTGAATCATATTGAAGAGATTTAATTTTTCAATTTTTCCGCTCAGCCAAATCTTATGGGGTTTTTAGAAACTTCTGAATGATGTTTCTCAAAAATGGTCCAACCGATTAGACCTCAAAACTATACAGTTCTAAGTTGGATAAGTTTGCATATAAAAAAAAAGTTTCATGTCGATCGGTCAAACCCTGCGACCTGTGCAGTGCTTACAAACAAACAAACAAACAAACAAAACGCACAGACAAAGTTCCGTAAGACTTGAGTGAAAATCTTCGCTACGCTCATCTAATAAAGACATCTTTTGGGTTTATTTCATGGATATTATTATTTAAAAAGATCAACGACCATAAATATATATATATATATATATATATGTGTATGTATGTATGTATGTATGTATGTATGTATATATATATATATATATATATATATATATATACATACATACATACATACATACATACATACATATATATATATATATAGACCATATATTATGGTGAAGTTTTTCAAAAACAGACTTTGAATGGGGAGAACGAGACTGAAACAGCAATCCAGAGAATAATTGATAAACTGAATAGAAATAAATCTCCCGGTCACGATGGGATTAATAACAAATTTATCAAGTTGGCGGTAAAAGAGTTAATACCGTATTTAATGTTAATTTTTCAAAATTCAATAGATTCAGGAACTGTGCCCGAGGACTGGAAAAAAGCAATGATCACTCCAATACATAAAGGGGGAGAAAAATCAAATTTGGGTAATTACAGACCAGTTAACCTCACCTCCTCAATATGCAGGGGTACGCCAGCACCCCCTTTTAACAAATTTGAAAATCCATCTATGCCAATCGTTTGTGCCGGATTGTGTCGTTGACATTTTCGTTTGTGCTGCCCTCCTTCTGCCCCGAAATCACATTTCAAAAAGGGGTGGCTAGGGGTACGCTAGCCCCTCCTTCACAATATCGAATATTTGAAAATGCCAATCGTTTGTGCTGGTTTGTGCCGTTGAAATTTTCGTTTGTGCCACCCTCCTTCTACTCCTAAATCTACCCTACCGAATTCTACCCCATTCACCCCTTTTTGAAATGCGATTTCGGGGCAGAAGGAGAGCAGCACAAACGGAAATTTCAACGACACAATCCGGCACAAACGCAGCACAAACGATTGGCGTCACCAAAAATTTGTGAATATTGAAAGGGGGTGCTAGGGGTGCGGACCTATAAGATTAGACTGAGCGAAAAAAATTGAAAAATAAAATCTCTCCAATATAATAATCAAATTTTCCTCGAATGTGAATACGGAAATCAAACACATGATAAAAGATTTGTATGCAATTCGGACCAGCCGTTTCGAAGAAAATAATGTAATACATGTTTTTTATTCATCGAATAAATTGAAAAACATCAGAAAATGTTGCATTGATAATTTACGTCTACCTAGATTCGTTGGTATCGTATGAAGTTCATTTTATATGATCAAGGTGTGTAGAGTTTTAGATTTCACTTTCTAGATATCTCGCTCATCACACAACGCACATTCTGCGTTTGCCTAGTTTAAAATGAATCTGGACAGTGGCTATAGTGATTCTGATGAGTTTGATACTGATCTGGGATTGTCAGATATTATAACAAATAATACTTCAATCCTTGTTTGTACATTCGTTGCAAATAGTAGGCCTAGATGAAGATGAAAATGAGTAATGACTGCATAATTGAACACAACGTTATTAAATAGCTGACTTTTCATTTACTGAGATTTCCTCGTCCAGTTACTTGTTTGGCATTTCCAGGATTTTGAAATAATTTAAATGCGATAATAATGATGCTAGTAATAATAATTCTTGTTGCTTTTCAGTTTATTTAATTCAAATTCAAAAATAATGAGAGTTCGTTTAGCCTGGTGGAACCTGTCAACAAAATCAAATTAATAAGTAAATAAAAATTAGAAATTCAAAGAAATAAGATAAGATGAAAACAATACACAACAATAGAGAATAATATCGTATCTTTTGACAATATCCAATAATTTGCGACAATCGTCACAGACGTAAAATTCGAGCTGCGGTCTCGCTTGGCTGCTATTTTATATGTGCCTGTTAACTGCTTGAAGCTAGCGCACCGCCGATGGCGCCACGAAATTCACCAGAAAATGTTGCCAAATGTGGCAAATAACATGCGACAAATTCTAAAGTAGCCTCTAGTTAGCGGCAACTTATATTCGCATCACAAGACAGCTTCTAAGTTTAAGTAGTCGCTAACTTTAACTTGTAGATAGTTAGCGACTAGTTTTAGAGGGAGGTCATAAGACCGGGCCTTAAGATAAGTTTGCGGTGAGTAGACGTTGATAAGTCTGATTATTCCTAGTTAAGATGTAGCAAAAGATAATCTAATAGAGATCTTGATGAATGAGAAATAAAAATATAAAACGATTAGAAATGAATTTATTAAAACCAACAAATGATATAATGTTTATGTAGGCCTACGAAAGCTACTTTTCAGGAAATGACCATACGTTTGAAAGTACGCGCCAAATAAGACACGTGGGAACTCGTGTAGAGTTGGTGTAGAGGGCGGTGCCGAGAAACTGCAAGTGGCAGAATCCCATGTGTGCAGCGAGGCCTACTGTTTAAAATCAGGTAAATTGTATTATTAACTAACTAAGCCCTAACTTATCTGCAAATTCTGGTAATTTTGGGAGCTATGCCAATCAAACTCCAACTTGAATATATGTGTTGTATCATATTTTACTTGCTAACCTAATCGTAATAAATTACCGGGATATATTTGTAGGTTATATCACCCTTTTTGTCGCACAAGCTGTAGGCATTGAGAACACTACAATCTCAGTGCTGTAGGCGTAACACTAGACCTAGATCCAGGCCTACTCCCCTAGAGCCTAGACCTAGGCCTAGACCTATCAAGGCGTTGACTGTAGACCAACGGTAGCAGAAAAACAATGGTATTACCATGGCAAAAAATGTAATGATCTCATTATACTGACTTCATTTTGCCAGACCTTCTTATCCTATAGGCCTAGGCCTAATTATTCATCTGTGGCTAACAAGTCTAGCAAAGAAGTGAGATTTAATCTTCTGGTTTTGTTGCTTGACCCTGATTTATTACATCCATGTACAATTTAGCCTCTTGAAATCCAACGTCACTGCCCGAGATATTTAGTCTACGAGCTGCGGACCCAGTACTTGTCAGCAGCTAATAGACCTGTTGAATAGGCCTACAGGTGTCATCTCTGGGCGTATAATTCAGATGATTGGTAGACTTTTTGAGAACGTATCACGGTAATTTAACTGTATCACTGAGCATCGCCAATTGGTGATTGATTTTCGATTGTTTGGTGTTTCCTGAAAGATCTTGTTCATCTTTCAGAAAAAGTGGCGGGAGGTTGAGAATTGTTGGTTTTTATTGTTTTTAAACTCACTTGAATCTGATTGTTTTTGCATGTTGTGTGGGAGGGGGGGTGCTGGAAGGGGTGATTTTTGTTGGTTAGGTTAAAGGGGGGTAGGTTGATGCCGTTGTTGGTGAGTGGGGGGGGGGGCTGCTGGAGAGTGTAATATGTCGGTTAGGTTAGTGGGGGAGGTTGGGGAAAATAACACAAACAGGCGCGCTCAGTGTCTCAGTAATTTCACCGAAGTTATCTGATAGTTTGGTTGTATTGTCAACCACAGTATTGTTCTCAAATGTCCTTTCACCTGTCATTATCACCTTTGCATTCATAACTTCGTACAACCTTTCTGTTGGTGGTGTCGTTGAGCACCATAAAGAAAGAGGTTACAGTATTGAGAATATACAGAGCCTATGCTTAGACCTATGCTAGGCAGGGGTTATATCAGTGCGCAGTTGACCCCAATATGCGCAGTTGTAAACTTCAAAAATGCAGCTCTTAATTCCAATTTGCGCAGTTGTAAAATAATGAATATTGTCAAATAATGAACGTCATCAAAAAAGAATTGAACAATGTGTAAATCGATATTCTTCAAACCACATTATTTCATGTTCATGCTCAGTAATTTGAATGATTCTTCCCTAAATATTCTTCTCCCAACAATAAATACGCGTATACTTGGCGCAAATAATGCACTATAGCCTAGGCCTACATATTCCCATATAGTAACAAGATACTGAAAAAAGTGAAGTTTTTTCAAAAAAATCCCTGCGGGGCTGTGATGCCCCTCCCCCCCCCCCCCCCCCTCCCTCCCAGTACCCGCACGGAGACTACCTCCTAAATTTTCACTAATATAACCACTGATGCTAGGTGGTATTGAATTGAGATTAATTGTGATTGTTTTTACAGATTGCTGTAAAGTTTGGAGCAAGCAATGAAGCCGAACGTATTGTCGGGCACTAGTGCTCTTGATTCTCCGTCGGCGTTTCAGAAATATTCCGAGGCAAAGCAACAGGTGAGTGGGTTGACCTGACCTAACCTAACATGTTGTTAGGATTCCTGTATTGGGGGGGCGCAGATAAGAATTTGGAAATATCATCAAGTAATACCGTCGGCTAATTCGGTTTTGTCGGCAAGAACAGGGGTGAGTTTGTGTAGTTCTGTGTACTTTATTATCGCTAAATATGAAATATCGTTGGACGAGGAACACAAAGCATGCGTTACGTGTGTATTAGTTATTCGCTATAATGAGTTTCGTATTGCAATAAAAGAGTTGTAGATCTGAATGAATTCGAAGAAGCGTGTCACCGGGATCCAGAGTCATTCTCGTAGAAACCAACCATGTATGTTTATCACTTCTGGAAGGAAGTTTGAGGAAGTCTAGTTTATACTGATATAATTCATATTGATAAGTAGCAATATTTTATTGTGTGTTTATTCGTAATAGGTGAACATTTATATATTTTTAAAGAGGATACATTATTGGGGGGGCGCAAATGTCGATTGGGGAGGCGCGCGCCCCTCCTTGGACCCCCTAACGACGTCCCTGGGTGCAAGCATGTTGGGTTTTATCGAATCGGGTTAGGTTGGGATCCAAGTAACTTGCAACAACAACAACAACAACAATTCTGTCCACGGGCTACAACACACTGCTCGGACTCGAGCCGAATGTCGGGTCAAACTCAGTCCCTGCTCGGTAAACTCAGCCAGCAGTCAGTCTGTACGAGTTCGTTCAACGTACATACTACCGGTACGTGTGATTTAATAACGATGTACCGTATTGTCCCGAATATAAGCCGACCCCCAAACTTTTAGATCAACAATTGAAAAAAGGGTTCATCTCCTCTCCACGTAAATCATCACTCTTCCGAGTTAGAATTGAGTCCATTTCGTATTGCGCGCGTGAGGAAGCTATGCCAACTGCGTGTGAGAAACCGTTGAGGGGCCTCACGATCGTGTGTACTCGGCTAGTGCCCATGACGCGCGATCGTCTCATAAAATTGAAACATAACCTATAAACACCAAAAATAGGGACACATGATCGCAGTGACAAGCAGTCAAATGTTGAAAGTTTATAATCAACGTCAAATAAATGGACCAATCGTGTTCGACTCTTTGGTTCCGCTTGCGCCTTTCGCTCTCACTTGTTGGACAATGTTCGACTTCTGAAAGACTTTCAAAGAGTCTTTCGAGTCTATCACGTGGTTCGCCGTCGCCGTGTACCAATCAGCGACGGTATTGGAGCCGACTTTCACTTCTCACTAGCAAAGACTTGCAAGTGTATCCACCGCTTAACAATCAGACATGTACGACCCCCAACAATCGCGTACGTCATCTTTTAGCAGGGGTTTCACAATTCTCAGTCAAGGTAAGCTTACAATGTCTACAGTTCGTGTTTCTGGCACGGCAGAGACCACGTGGCGGAAGGGGAATTCTTCACGAGTTTATATACCGGTAATTAGATGAGCGTAGCGAAGATTTTCACTGAACTCTTACGGAACTTTGTCTGTGCGTTTTTTTTTTTTGTTTGTTTGTAAACACTGCACAGGTCGCAGGGTTTGACCGATCGACATGAAACTTTTTTTTTATATGCAAACTTATCCAACTTAGAACTATATAGTTTTGAGGTCTAATCGGTTGAACCATTTTTGAGAAACATCATTTAGAAGTTTCTAAAAAACCCATAAGATTTGGCTGAGCGGAAAAAATTGAAAAATTAAATCTATTCAATATGATTCAAATTTTCCACAAATGTGAGCACAAGAATAATATACATGAATACAAATTTGGTTTGATATTCGGACCAGCCGTTTTGAAGAAAATAATATAATAAATGTATTTTATTCATCGGAAAGATAGAAATATTAGTTGAAAAATGTTGCATTGTCGAAGTCACGGCTTTCTAGATTCATTAACATCGGATGAAGTTCATTTCAGATGATCAAGGTTTGTAGAGTTTTCGATTATACTTTATATAGACATCTCGCTCATCGTACAACGCACATCCTGCGTTTGCCTAGTTAGATGAGCGTTAGTGAAGATTTCCACTCAACTCTCAAAAAGCTTTGTCTGTGTGTTTTTTTGTTTTTTTTTGTAAGCACTGCACGGGTCGCAGTGGTCGAGCGATCGACATGAAACGTTTTTTTTATACGCAAACTCATACAACTTATAACCCTGTAGTTTTTGGGTCGTATTGGTTGGACCATTTTTGAGAAACATCATCTAGGGTTTTCTAAAAACCCCATAAGATCAGGCCGGGAAGAAAAAATTGCAAAATAAAATCTCTCCAATATAATTCAAATTTTCCTCAAATGTAGACACGGAAATTATACACATGATTGAAAATTTGTATGCAATTTGGACCAGCCGTTTCGAAGAAAATGATGTAATATGTGTTTTTTATTCATCGAATAGATGGAATAATTCCAGAAAAATGTTGCATTGTTAATTCACGGCTCTCTAGATACGTTGGAATCGAAAGAAGTTCATTTTATGATCAATACATGTTTTAGATTTTTCTTGCTAGATATCTCGCTCATCGTACTTGTAACGCACATTCTGCGTTTGCCTAGTTAAATCAAATTATTATGAAATAATACTAATAATAATTGTTTTTATTATCAGCGACTGTGTACAGTACAATATGATAAAAGTCAGACATTTCAAGACGATTTCAAAAAAAACAGAACGTAACCAACTAGCAAAGACAGCTCAAATAATCATCAATGGAATAACTAGGAAAACGCCATATATGCGTTGTAAGACGAGCGGATAGTAATAGTATGGGTAAAAACTGCTTCGAGTGGTACCCATTTAGCACATTTTATGTTTTTTCTTCAAAATGGCTGACCCAATCAAGCTGAAATTTTTTAGAAATGTGTACCAAAATGTAATTCAACTTCACGCGAAATTTCATTTTTTTGGAAAATGAAAATATTTTCTTTTTTTTTCCGCCATGTTATTCTAATGGGAAGTTTTGAAATTTCTTGAATTCATAAAAAAAAAAGTTACTCCCCGATAATGCCACAAAACTATACAGATCTAAGTTAGATGAGGAGCCATATTGAAAAAAAGTTTGAGGTTGATAGCTGTAGCCGTTTGACCTGTGGAGAACCGAAAAAAAAACATACAAAAAAAAAAAAAAACGAAAAAACGAAGACCAATTTTTTTCAGTATGTCAAATTGAATCCTCGCTAAAGCTCGTCTAATTACTAGCTGACCCGGCAAACGTTGTTCTGCCATCGAAGTGATTTGTAGTGAATGTTGGTTGCTATGCTACCTAGCGTGGAGCCCCGCAAATGGTGAGTAACGTCGAGTGACATTGTGCAACGCCGTCAATGTCAGGGAACAACGCCATTACTGGTGTTGTCCTTGAAGTGGCGGAATTTGGATATTGCTCATAGGAGAAAGCTCGGCGGAAGATCTCGTATACTTTAGGACCTTCTACCACCCCTATCGAATGTGCGTGAGGAATTTCACGACACTCGGTCGAGCCGTTGCACAATGTCGCCCGCCACAGGTTACGCACGGAAGAGATACGTTCTCAAAATGAGCTGAATGTAGGCATTTTTACCGACCGAGTAATGCGTCAAAGTTGATTTATTTTTTGGTAGATGTCGTTAGTAGTTCATTACCGATGATTTTAGTGGGTCCGTTCTCAAATCCATCAAATAATAATCTAATGCAAAGAGATTCAACAAGGCTGTGTTTGTTGCCAAGGTTCTAAACAATAACAATGGCGTCGTCCAGTTGTACGCCGGCGAGTAATTCTCGTCACAATAATAGACATATAACAATTAATTCCGATAACTTAGAAGATGTGTTAGATGAGGTAAGTGATCTTGAGTTCAGTGATGAGGATAATGACAGTTACATTTTTGGAGAAAGTGATAATGAGAGTGAAATTGAGGGTTATGAACACAACATAACCTCAACAACTGATGGTATTGCTGTGTTTTTATTTTCAATTTTTCATTTAAATTACAACATTTTAATTAAACAAAATAATTAAAATGATGTAATTTGAACTTTTGTCTGACCAAATCTTTTGGAATTAATTATTTATCCTCATTGTGTGGTGAGTTATGAATTTAAATAAAATACTCTAGATTACTGGCTAACCTGGTGGGTTTTATATCAAACATTTTACTAACTGTGAAAGAGTTAAAATGAGGTTGCAATTTCAGTCGGAGCCTGTTGAGGTTAATAAAGTCGACACACTGAGAGAATATGATTTCTACCGTGGCGCATCCTGGTATCACTTTGGTGCACTGAATGATTTTCAACATGACAACACTGAAATCAGCTTGGCATGATACACACTAATAGCGGCTCTTTTGATTTTTTGAATCCAATAGGTATTGCGTTTTATTGAATTCTTTTAGGTCAACTTGGCAAAAGAAATTTATGAATTCAAATTACAGGTAATCTTGTTGCATGAAAAAATATTATTTTTAGCGGATTCGCATGGAAACATTGCTTGTTCACGAGCCTGTGTGGTTAACAGAACCACCAACCATCTGACAGAAAAAGGATGAAGTACACATAAAACATAACCGTATTTTCACTGCTCCTTTCGTTCAAGTGCACAAGATACATTTTTATATTTCAAATATACTCATTTTTAATCATTAAAATTATTAAAAACAACCAATAACGAGTGTATTTGTGAAGTATCTCATAGCGATGAAGTTTTCTTGTGGTGGCTGCACGAATCCTATTCTCTCAGTGTGTCGACTGTATAAAGTGCAGAAAGCTAAGACAACCGTCAACTTGTTTCAGGCACCAAAGAAGAGGAAGAGTAACAAACTCCACGTTCCGTTCAGCCTAGCGCCGCCCGCCGACGATGAGGTCATGGAGATATTCACCCCCGAGAGTCCCGTCCAGAAGAAGAAGAAGAAGAAGAAAGTCAACGTTTCAAACGATTCGAACGTTGGCGCGAGCTCGACCAATGGTTTGAACGCCAGCTCCGAGGAACAAACGGGCGCGAGTGCATCGAACGGTTTGAACGGATCCCCTAACGCCGCAAGTCCGAGACTGAAACGACAGAAGGACGTTACGAGCAGCATTGAAAGTGGGCGGAGCCTGCTGAGTAGTCTGATTGCACCGATAGACTTGAAGGAGTTTTTCAAGTGAGTCGCCGCAACAAGCGTGGCCGTCTTGCCAGCGGGAATCAGACGAGTATTGCTAGACCTGCGTGCGGTGTTGGGGAGTGAACTTGCAAAATGAACGCGTTCACGGGAATGCGTTCATTTTTTGATGAACTTTTATATGAACGCGTTCGTTTTTTGCATAATGAACGTGAACTTAGTCAAAGTTCCTTTTAGTACATTTAGTCCGAGTAGTACATTTTTCCATGACGATTGTACTTGAGTGAGAGAGAAGGAGATGGACCCAGTTTTCTGACCAATCCGAAACGCTGATTCATGCTCAGTTTGGCTAGCGGTGTTTCCATTGGCCGAAACTTATAACCGAATCCTTCTCCTCACAGTAAGCCCTACTAATATTAGCTATATACAACTGTCCGGTGGTCCAAATTGACGTCAAAAGCAAAAAAAAATTGCGAAATGAACTTTCACGTGAACTTATGTACTTTTTACACGAACTTGAACTTTTCAGAATAAAAATTTAAAATGAACTTGAACTTTTGAAAAGTTCATTCTCACAGAAATGAACTGAACTTTTGAAAGTTCTTTTCAAAAAGGAACTTCCCCAACACTGCCTGTCAATTTGAGAACATGTAATTTGTTTGATACATTTCGTAGACAACTCAGAACATTTCTGCTCAATTAGATACTTGAAACTTTACATATCTCAGATTAGGCATTATGTTAGGCATTTCTATTTCATATTAAGTTGTTTTAATTTTCAATTCATTTGCTATTGTTAATTTTTTTTACTGATCCAATTTATATGATCATGTAGTACGTGAGGCACATGTTGTAACGGGGCTCGTGCTCTATTCTCTACCTGTATACAGTGTTATATTCCCACTGAATAAAATACACTAATAATAATAATAAATAAAGAAGCGATTGCTCTGGTAGGCCTACACCGAAAAAACGAACACCTAAAATAACGAACGCCTAAAATGTTCTTTCTCAGTGTGACTGTACTAAGAGGCAAGACCCGAGTAGAAGGACGATTCAGGGTATACTATGATTTATGAATAAACTAGGAAAACGCCTTATATGCGTTGTGAGATGAGCTTAGAAGTATGGAAATGTAGATTTAAGAACATTTTGTCAGCTCAATGTACATATACAGGCCATGGATCACTTCAAAGGTTTAAGAACCGCGGCTGTCTGTTGGTATATAAACCTTGGTTTCCAAACAATTATACCAGTGCCTTCTTCATATCCATCACATATTTTAAACGTTTTAATTTATTGGTGACACTTGTTGCTCACATTTAATAGTTTCTTAATTGCTTTCTTAATTGCTTTCATTGATGTGTAAAAAATTACGTTAAAAATGCGTTTTCTTCGTTATTTCACATCCGATTGTCTCACAAATCGCTTAAAATATGTATGATAGATCTTTCCACATTCAGTATATATTTGAGAGCTTTTAGAAAATTTTGTTTCTCCAAGTATTTCTCCCCGGCCTATTGTTATGGGGAATTTCCATACTTTCCAAATTTTTTCCGGAGTTTGACCAATTTTTTGGTCAAAAATTGGTTTGACCAATTTTTCTGAAAAACAATCCCAACCTATTCTGGTATAACACCAATTCAGGAAAAAAGTTTGGAGTTGATTGAAACTTTTTCCTGACCTGTATGCCGCATACAAAATTACACACAATACAAAATTACACACAAAAAAAAAAAAAAAAAAAAAACATAAAAACCAAGCCCAAAATTTGTTGGTATATGGAATGAAAATCTTTGCTACGCTCATCTAACTATGATTTATGAAAAAATCGTTATTTTCATTGTTCGTTATTTTTGGTGTTCGTTTTTTTCTGGTGTAATGGAGGCTGTTCAATAAACTTGGAAAACGCCATATGCGTTGTTAGACGAGCGGATAGTAATAGTATGGGTAAAAACTGCTTCGAGTGGTACCAATTTAGCACATTTTATGTTTTTTCTTCAAAATGGCTGCCCTGATCAAGCTGAACATTTTTAGACATGTGTACCAAAATGTAATTAAACTTCACGCAATTTTTTTTTTTTTTTGGAAATAAAAATATTTTTTTTTTTTCCGCCATGTTATTTTAATGGGAATTTTTTTAATTTCTTGAATTCATAAAAAAAAATTACCGCCCGATAATGCCACAAAACTATACAGATCTAAGTTAGATGAGGAACCATGTTGAAAAAAAGATTGAGGGTGATAGATGTAGCCATTTGACCTGTGGAGAACCGACAAAAAAACATGAAAAAAATAAAAAAAAAACATAAAAACGAACAACAATTTTTTTCAGTATGTCAAATTGAATCCTCGCTAAAGCTCGTCTAATAATATAGTGGAATGTTAAATGTTCCTGCTCCCTTGAAGACTGATTGGAGGTTTCAGTGCAGTCAATGGTTTGCAGGGGTTTCTGGGAGAAGCGCGCGCTGGTGGTCAACCGCCACGCGTCAGACTACTTCGACCGCCTGGACCTGTCGTCCACAACGCTCGACGCGATGCTCCGTAAGAACAACCTGCGCTTCACCAAGAACGTAGACATCACGTCCTACATCAACGGTAACTAACGGCCTCCTTCATTACTACCATTTCATAATCTTATAGATACTAGGAAAACGCCATATACGTTGTTAGACGAGCGGATAGTAATAGTATGGGTAGTAATGGTTAACAACTACTTCGAGTGGTACCAATTTAGCACATTTTATTTTTTTTCTTCAAAATGGCTGACCCGATCAAGCTGAAAATTTTTAGAAATGTGTATCTAAATGTAATTCAACTTCACGCGAAATTTCATTTTTTTGGAAGAATAAAAATATTTTTTTTTTCCGCCATGTTATTCTAATGGGTATTATTGAAATTTCTTAAATTCATAAAAAAAAAGTTAACCCCCGATAATGCCACAAAACTATACAGATCTAAGTTAGATGAGGAACCATATTGAAAAAAAGTTTGAAGTTGATAGCTGTAGCCGTTTGACCTGTGGAGAACCGACAAAAAAACATGAAAAAAAAAACGAACACCAATTTTTTTCAGTATGTCAAATTGAATCCTCGCTAAATTTCGTCTAATAAAGCTCGTGTCACATGTTAGAGGTTGAACTCCTCCGAAACGGCTCGACCGAGTGTCGTGAAATTCCTCACGCACATTCGATAGGGCTGGTAGAAGGTCCTAAAGTATACGAGATCTTCCGCCAAGCTTTCTCCTATGAGCAATATCCAAAAAATTGGCACTTCAAGGACAACATCAGTAATGGCGTTGTTCAATGACATTGACGGCGTACTCAAGGTCCGCCTCACTCGGCAACACATTTGCGGGGGTACGCGCTAGATAGCGCCTAATCCGCCATCACCTTATTTTCACATTAACAACCAACATTCACTACGAATCACTTCGATGGCAGAACAACGTTTGCCGAGTCAGCTAGTTACATATTATTATTATTTTTATTATTATTAAAAATTATTATTATTTTATTTATAAAATATTATATATTATATATTTTATATCATTTTATTATTATTATTTTTTTATTATTATTATTATTATTTATTATTATTATTTATTTTTGTCAATCATGACTTCTGATCTCGCATTTTTTCCCGTTTGATATTTTTGATTCTATTTTCGTGTCACATTGAATTCAAATTAGAGAGGGTTTGTGATGACCCCAATCCATCCTCGACCACCCTAGCATGCCGTTTGGTCTTTCTAGTCAATATTATATTGCCTTTTTCTATTCTTTGTAAACCTTTCGTTGTAATGCCGACACAATATGAATAGCATCTTTTAGTTTTATTGAGGATGCATTATTATTGTTATTTCATGGTTTCTTGTATACTGGTTGTCATTTCCTAGTTTCAAACATTGTTATCTAAAATGAGTTACAACCAGGTTCGTCCATCAGCACTTAGCTTCTTTTAGGATAGTCTTTTGTCGGAAATTGTTGTCAATGATGTTGTTGGGGGAGGAGCACTCAATTTAGGTCAAGTCCAGCAACCAATCATTCTGTACCATCCTGTACCAGCCAATAGGGTGAAGTGTTTGTATGATATTTCGGCAGACTTTGTATAAAAATTATAAGTAAACTTTAAGGGATCTACGGACCTTGGTCTGGTAACCATCCACGGATGCTCTGCCTATACACTGTATCTTACGAGTTGAATAAATAGTTGTCATTTATCCTCAAGTTACTGTGTTTCTTATGTTGGATCCCTGAATATTATTAGCCGGGGTATTTAGAGGTGTTCCAGGTTTAAGGGGAATGTGCACTGAAAAGTGAAAGTCTGGGTATATGGGACATATTGGTATGAAATTTTGGGATATTGTCAATAATATGGTGGAAAAAAATATAAAAATTGGGAATTACCTTTTTTTTTTTTTTTTTTTTTTTTTTTCATCAATTAAAAGCTTGAATTAACGATGAGTTATAAAAAAGCCTACTTCATTTTTGTGCTGACACTTGAAAATTTCATTCATTTTTCAGTTTGTTGTGAAAAGTTTGTGGAAGTTGTGTTGTGAAAATAATAATTGCGATTTTGAATCTGGAAAATATTTGATGTGACCCATTTTTCAATTTTTCGAATTTTACATCTTGCTAGAAATTTGGATTTTGTTTCAATTACAAGTTAAAATTACATTTCATGAATGAGTTATGATCTTAAAATGTTTTTGGAATCGCAAGCTTGGTGTAACAATTAATTAGTAACCTAATAAAACAAACCACAGCTTCCTATGTCCTACCATTGAAAACTAGTAGGGAATCAAAACAACAAAAGCGTAGCTAAAAATGTTATTGAGTTATATCAGTGAAAATTCAGGGAAAGAAGGCAAAGTTAGCTTGCAAGCAATTCTTGAATATTATTTTAAAAATACAACCAAAAGAGTTACAACATGGAACTTTTAGGACAGTATAACTATTAGGTTAAACAACATATTGAATGAAAAAAAAATATATGGGAAAAAAATGAATTTTTTCAGTGCACATTCCCGTTAACGTAATCCATGTGTGCAGGTAAGCGCGAGACGCACAACCCGCCCGGGCGCGCGATGCCGGCCGAGGTGTGGGACTTCTACAGCGAGGGCAACTCGGTGCGCTGGCTCAACCCGCAGACCTACTCGGCGCGACTGTGGAACCTGTGCGCGACCCTGCAGGAGTACTTTGGCTGCTTGGTGGGCGCCAACGTGTACCTGACGCCCGCCAACTCGCAGGGCTTCGCGCCGCACTACGACGATATCGAGGCATTCATCCTGCAGCTCGAGGGCAGGAAACACTGGAAGCTCTACTTGTCGAGGTGAGACAATTACATTCAATTGTGAGAGCTGGATAGAAAGACATAATAGACACATGATTTAACTACTAGGCAAACGCCATATATGCGTTGTTAGACGAGCGGATAGTAATAGTATGGGTAGTAATTGTTAAGAACTGCTTCGAGTGTTACTAATTTAGCACATTTTATTTGTTTTCTTCAAAATGGCTGACCCGATCAAGCTGAAAATTATTAGAAATGTGTATCAAAATGTAATCCAACTTCACGCAAAATTTCGTTTTTCTGGGAAAATAAAAATATTTTCTGTTTTTTCCGCCATGTTATTCTAATGGGAATTTTTGAAATTTTTGAAATTCATAAAAAAAAAGTTACTCCCCGATAATGCCACAAAACTATACAGATCTAAGTTAGATGAGGAACCATGTTGAAAAAAAGTTTGAGGTTGATAGATGTAGCCGTTTGACCTGTGGAGAACCGACAAAAAACATGAAAAAAAAAAAAAAAAAAACGAACACCAATTTTTTTCAGTATGTCAAATTGAATCCTCGCTAAAGCTCGTCTAATTACGTGATTCACAGTTACGTATCGTAAAGGCGCGATATAATCTACCTGTCGACCTGCCTCTAAACCCTACCATTCATTCCTTCAACTTCAACAAAATCATCATATTGCGGACAAATGTCATAGAAACAAGTGTTGAGTCCTAGATTTGATGTTGTAAATTATCCCAGGAGCCTTATTCTATAACTTCAGTCTGTTACTTGACTAGTCGAAACTGTTCCGATATCGCTTTGGTTCCGTTTCGACCGCGCTCGAAATCGGTATTCTATAGCACCGATGGAAACGGGCATTCATCAGAAATGACAGGAGTTGGAAAAAGTGCGATATACCGGTATCACTTATTTGCAGGCAACGACTGAGCCACCGCAGCTTTTCTTATTGCTTCACTCACACACACACACACACACGTGCAATTGTATCTTGTGGGCCGTGACCCTAGTTCGTACTAGTTGAAAATAATACAAACATACAAGTCAAACGTCAAAAAATAACATAACCCGAAAGTATTTGTCAATTATCGTGGAAAACACATCAGAGCTACTAAGAGGGCAAGTGAACTGTTTTTATTTTACTATCAGAAATATCTTCTCACTTTCCAACCATTTAAACACTCAACACTCACGATTACATATTTTATGTAATCATATAGCCTCATTAATATCACATTGCTGGCGCGCAAATCCCGCACCATGGTCGAAACGGTTTCGAGTCGAAATGGGAAAATATATGCTATAGAATGTCAATAGATCGAAACAGTCCCGTTTCCAGTTGAAATTGATTCGACCGCTCGAGAAAGTTGTTGAAGAATAGGGGTCCAGTTCTGGAATGAGATGAGTTGTTGTTGAGATGAAATGAGATGAGTTGTTGGTAACGTTGTCGTGTGATCCAGCCTGTCCAAGGACGTCCTGCCGCGGACCTCTAGCGGCAACTACGACGCGGAGACCATCGGGGAGCCGTTCATGGAGGTGACCTTGGAGGCGGGCGACCTTCTGTACTTCCCGCGGGGCACGATCCACCAGGCGGTGGCCACCGACAGCCACTCTCTGCACGTCACTCTCTCCTGCTGCCAGCGCAACTCCTGGGCGGACCTCCTGGAGCAGGTAGGCCCTCTGTCTGTAACGGCTGCTAGTGACGGCCGCTAGTAACGGCTGCTAATGACGGCCGCTAGTAACGGCCGCTAGTAACGGCTGCTAGTGACGGCCGCTAGTAACGGCTGCTAATGACGGCCGCTAGTAACGGCCGCTAGTAACGGCTGCTAGTAACGGCTGCTAGTAACGGCTGCTAATGACGGCCGCTAATGACGGCCGCTAGTGACGGCCGCTAGTAACTGCCGCTAGTAACGGCCGCTAATGACGGTCGCTAGTAACGGTCGCTAGTGACGGCCGCTAGTAACGGCCGCTATTGACGGACGCTAGTAACGGACGCTAGTGCCGGCTGCTAGTGACGGCCGCTATTGACGGCCGCTAGTGACGGCCGCTAGTGACGGCCGCTAGTAACGGCCGCTAGTGCCGGCTGCTAGTGACGGCTGCTAGTGACGGCCGCTAATGACGGTCGCTAGTAACGGTCGCTAGTGACGGCCGCTAGTGACGGCCGCTAGTGACGGCCGCTAGTGACGGCTGCTAGTGACGGCCGCTAGTGACGGCCGCTAGTGACAGCTGCTAGTGACGGCCGCTAGTAACGGCTGCTAATGACGGTTCCAGATGATCCCGGAGGCTCTGAGTCGCGCGATCGCCGAGGACTCGGAGCTGCGGAGCGGCCTGCCGATCGGCGTCCTGAACTACGCCGGCTGCGTGAACCAATCCCGCGGCGGCGCGGACCGCAAGCGCCTGACTGACATGGCCGCCGACCTCGTGGCCCGCGTCATGGCACGCGTCGACGTGGACCTGGCTGTGGACGCGCTGGCCAAGCGGTTCATGCACGACGCGTTACCTCCCTGCCTCACTGAAGGTAGGACGTCAGGAACCTGACATGTGGAACAAGTCGAGTACACTTGACCGTGTTGAATGTGTTATCAAATGACTTGGTGTGTAGGCCTATAGGAAAATAACCTTAGGCTCAAAATATGAGTTGTGTAAAAGGTAAAGAGAGAACAGCAGCTTACCGAGGTTCACAAGTAGATAGGCCTACTCGTGGTGGTGTTGCAGCCGTTGATAGAGCACATAGAGATGAAGTAACACAAGATTATGACGTTTCAGCTGTTGCCTTTAGTAGACGATATAAGTCAGTTGATTGATGAATTGTGTGAGAGGGAAAGAGAGAACAGCTTACCGAGGTTCACAAGTAGATAGGCCTACTTATGGTGGTGTTGCAGCCGTTGATAGCACATAGAGATGAAGTAACACAAGATTCTGACGTTTCAGCTGTTGCCTTTATCACTGTAGAGTACCTTTATCTTGTGTTACTTCATCTCTATGTGTTCTATCAACGGCTGCAACACCACCACAGCTGCTGTTCTCTCTTTCCCTTTCACACAATTCATATATGAAAGCACAGTAAACCCTCGTTAATCCGAAATCGAAGGGACCTAAAAAAAATGATTTCGGTTTATAAAAATTCGGATTAATCAAAAAGTTATTTTTCCCGCTCAGAATATAGTTAATTTCATATTGCGCGCTAGAGAAAGCTGTGTCACCGGCTGAGACTACGTGATAGATCCGTTGCTAAGGGCCTCGCTGATCGTGTGTACTCGGCTATCTCCGTGACGCGTGATCCTCATATGGCCCGTTTCTATTGGCGCTCGGCCGTCCCGAGTCCGACGAACGAGTGTTCCGAGCTCAGACTTCGTCAAGGTCGACTGCATTCGGTACACAAAGCATGGAACAGCTGAGCTTGCTTCCACTTATTCTTACGCATCAAATAAAAAGGATGGAAATTGGGAAAACAGTGATAACTTCACGGAATTCACTCGGATTATTTCGAATTGTCCAATCCGAAATCAGTGTTGAAGCTATTGAAGGAAAGAAATATTGGCTCGAATTACGGTTTAGCTGGAATTTGGATTAACCATATTAATTAACATTGAAATGCCTATACCTTCAGCTGGGGAAACTGTGTGAGCAATGTTGTTGTATCTTGATGTTTGTGTTTCAGCGGAGAAGAAGTGCTCGTCGTACGAGGACGGAGACCGGATGAGTCAGGACCGGGACGGGAAGCTGATCAACTCGTGGGCGATGGATGGCAGCACAATGATCAAGCTAACCAGGGCGCACTGCATTCGGTACGAATCCATCATATCATATCATATCCACCATTATCATCAACAATTAATTTAATTTCTGTATCAATTAAACTTTCCATAATTTTGCATATTGAGGAAATGAGGCTACCTGGTCCAGTGGTTATATTAGTGAAATGTTAGAACTGCACATATTAAATCAATTAATAGAGAGGTAGTCTCCGTGCGGATACTGGGAGGGGGGGGGGGGGAAGGCGCATCACAGCCCCGCAGGGATTGTTTTTGAAAAACTTCAATTTTTCAAGTATCTTTGTTACTATATGGGAATATGTAGGCCTAAGGCTATGGTGCATTATTTGCGCCAAGTATACGCGTGTTTATCATTGGGAGAAGAATATATGGAAGAATCAGTCAAATTATTGAGCATGAACATGAAATAATGTGGTTTTAAGAATATCGATTTACTCATTGTTCAATAATCTTCTTTGATAATGTTCATTATTTGACACTATTCGTTATTTCACAACTGCGCAGATTGAAATTAAGAGCTGCATTTTTGAAGTTTAGAACTGCGCATAATAGGGTCAACTGCGCACTGATATAACCCCTGGTTCGATCCCCGCCGACGACGACCATCTTTACAGGGGTTTTTCATGGTTTCCCTCTGTAGTCTAGGCTAATGCCGGGATGGTTCCTACAATAAGTCAGCCATGACCGCTTCCTTCCCACTACCCAAGAACCTTCATCTCATCATCCCATCATCTCATTAATCATCCATTCGACGCCATTAGATCTCAGTCATCATAACAGTGCGTCGTTGAACCCGATGTGCATGATTTGAAGTGTGTGTGTCTGCAGGCTGGTGTTTGAGTCGCCGGCCCACCGCCTGTACCACACGCTGGACAACACGAGGGAGTACCACGAGGAGGAGGCGGGCTTCTTCGAGGTCATCCATTCGACGCCATTAGATCTGCGCTATCATAACAGTGCGTCGTTGAACCCGATGTGCATGATTTGAAGTGTGTGTGTCTGCAGGCTGGTGTTTGAGTCGCCGGCCCACCGCCTGTACCACACGCTGGACAACACGAGAGAGTACCACGAGGAGGAGGCGGGCTTCTTCGAGGTCATCCATCCGACGCCATTAGATCTCAGTTATCATGACAGTGCGTCGTTGAACCCGATGTGCATGATTTGAAGTGTGTGTGTCTGCAGGCTGGTGTTTGAGTCGCCGGCCCACCGCCTGTACCACACGCTGGACAACACGAGGGAGTACCACGAGGAGGAGGCGGGCTTCTTCGAGGTCACGCCCGAGATGGTGCCCTGCGTGGAGCTGCTTGTTCACTCGTACCCGCGGTTCGTCGCGGTGGACAGCCTGCCTCTACCGACCCTGGAGAACAAGGTACAACCAGCCAGGACGTTGGCTTCAAGCCATACTTGGAGATAGTATCGAACACCGTATTTACCCGCGTATAAAGCAGGGTTTCCACTTCGCCTTTACCGTTACGTTTTCGTGACGTTATAGTCATAGCCTTTATTACCTCTATATTAGTGATGACATCGGTCCTGGGATTTGAGACCGAGTACCCGTTTGTAAAGACCGGATATAGGACCGGTCTTTACGTCCCCTCAAAAAACGTGAAAGTACCAAAATCACAAACCCTGCAATAACGCATGTCTGTGAAGCATAATGTGACGAATTGATACAAATAATGAACTCTGCGAGATACAGACAGGTTTAAGATAACATAATTGAATTATGATTTAGATATCAGCAATAGGATTAATTAAGACATACATCAGCAAAAAAACATATTATTGTAACAACAGAAAAAGACCGGTTATGCAAATTGGGACCGAGCAGTTCAAAGACCGGTACAGGACCGGTCTCCGTGTACCCGGTGTCATCACTACTCTATATGCACATGGAATGTTAGGAATTATATTTAAAATCACACTTTTTATGGATGGATGAATCGATATTTTCGAGAGTCTTTTTTTTTTCGATCTTTTGATATAAATCCTAACAACCGGAAGTAGATGAATCGCAATCGCTGTGAAACTTCCGGTAAAATCGTGATTTCGGCCGACAAAAGTTGAATTGAGTCAATAATCACGACACCAAATCGGTATCGAAACGGTGTCGTAAACCGCCATGTTTTTAGGTGAATACTGGCTTGTGATTGGGCAGTTGGAAAAATCGTGTGGGACGACAAGAAAACATCAGAACTGGAAACCCTGCTTAAGTCGTACCAGCAGTCTTGGGTACCGTGAAATTACATCGCGATTGAAATGTTTATCGCTCTGTTTGGGACGCGTACGAGAGAAACCGTTGGTGTTGGCTTGCACTAGTTGCTGGCAGAGACGTGACAATTTGCGAGGGTTTTTTGCCCCAACAGTGAGGGGGGACCGAACATACCCGAGCGCTACCGAGAGCACGCGATGATTGCGTAGAACGACGACGCGTAGCAAACCATTGTTTTGCTGCAAACATTTGAAATAATAACAAGGAAAGGAGGAAAGCATCTCGTAATTTCTTTTTATCTCTTTATTTACACAACAAAGATTTATTACCAAGTAGTGATGCCTTCGGGTAACAAATTAGGAACCGGGTACCCGCCGAAATTACCCGGGTATTACCCAGGTAATTTGAAAAACTATATAAAACTAAAAACTATATGACCATATATGCTTCTCAGTTCTCGGTAAAGAATAGTATTTGGCATGGCAACTAAAGAGCGGTTGACAGGAGCGGGATTCAGTACACTGCACGTGTGACCACAGATAACGGTAGGTGGTGCGACTAGATTTGACGAGCGCATTATGACAAGTTGAGGGAGGTCTGGGAAGGTAGGTGAAAAAACTTATGTAGAATGCGAAGTTGAATTTCTCTCGGTAGCTTGAGTGATTTATAAAAGTTATTTTCTATATTATAGGTACTGGTTAGCACAATTACCCGGAACCTGGACGGGTACCCGGGTACCAGAATATAACCCGGGTAATGCATTACCCGTACCCGACCCGGGTACCCGAAGGCATTACTATTACCAAGCAATAATGAGCAACATACACAATAATATCTAGCATTTACACTGAAAATAGCACGTTAACGTATTGGACTGTCATTTGTGGGGATTTTGTGCGCGCGTATTAGTCGCACCCGCGTATAAGTCGCACCCCTGTTTTGAGCTCTCAAATTCATAAATATACATGCGAGTAAATGCTTATATGCGAGTAAATACGGTATATAACCTAGTATAAGTGACATGTATGTGACAACTGACACGCGATGTGTGTAGCCGCTATCTGGCTATTATTGGTGCGTCAGAATTGATTGTATCTCTCTTGTAATGTTAGTCACGACCTGAATCAACGTTAGGTTTTACCGACGCAATATAACCTCATCGTTGACGCGCCTCAATTCATTTCAATTCGCTTATATTCATTCATTGGTAACATTGGTTATATGGCAGTAGGGTAAACAAATGATGGATGTGGTAGAGCTTTCACTGGAGTACCATATAATATTTAAGAAAATTAATTTCATTAATTTTATGGAAATGAATATTTTCAAAACCTTGAAAATTTACAATTTTTAGATGAGCGTAGCGAAGATTTTCATTCCATATACCGAAAAATTTTGGGCTTGGTTTTTGTGTTTTTTTTTTTGTTTTTTTTTTGTGTGTAATTTTGTACGCGGCATACAGGTCAGGAAAAAGTTTCAATTAACTCAATTTTTTTTTTACAAATTGGTGTTATACCAGAATAGGTTGGGATTGTTTTTCAGAAAAATCGGTCGGACAGTTTTTCCGGAAAAAAATTGGAAAGTATGGAAATTCCCCATAAGAATAGGCCGGGAGAGAAATACTTGGAAATTTTTTTTTTCAAAAGCTCTCAAATTTATATTGAATGTGGAAAGATCTATCATACCTATTTTAAGCGATTTATGGAACAATCGGATGTGAAATAACGAAGAAAACGCATTTTTGATGTACTTTTTCACACATCAATAAAAGCAATTAAGAAAGCAATTAAGGAACTATTAGATGTGAGCAACAAGTGTCACCAATAAATTAAAACGTTTAAAATCTGTGATGGATATGAAGAAGGCACTGGTTTGATTGTTTGGAAACCAAGGTTTATATACCAACAGACAGCCGCGGGTAAACCTTTGAAGTGATCCATGGCCTGTATATGTACATTGAGCTGACCAAATGTTCTTAATTCTACATTTCCATACTTCTAAGCTCATCTCACAACGCATATAAGGTGTTTTCCTAGTTTTAAGAAATAATTTTTTTATAACATACCGGTATAGGCCCAAGTCGTTACTGAAGTTAGAGTTTGAAATGACTCGTAGCAATACTAAAGTGATTTGCTGAACCGCCCCATTAGGCCTGCAGTAAAACTTGAGATGGAAGTAGAAATGATGAGTATTTTTCATAACAACTGGGTTTAGTATAAGATTTGGAGCATTAAAAGATCTTCGCTGAATGTGTAGACTTTTTGTCGGATCAACTGTAGGTGGGGGCCAGAAGTCCTTTGTACTGTCCTAGTTGAAAAGTCATTTGGAAATGTTCTACAGTGAAACCTCGATGCATCGTTCTCGGATCCATCGTTTTCCTGCTTGTATCATTCATTTGTTCTAACCCCATTCCCATGCAATCAATGCTACATTTTCCTGGATGGATGATTTATTTTCCTAGTCCCTTGAAAAATGATGGATAGAGATTTCACTGTATTGCTTTTTTTTTTATTCAATTACAACATTCAAATTATAACATTTTAATTTTTTTTAAATTTGAAATATTGTTAGGCCTAATTTGAACTTTTGTCTTACCAAATCTTTTAAAATTAATTATTTATCTTCATTGTGTGCTGAGCTATGAATTTGAATAAAATACTTTATTATTGGCTAACCTGGTGGGTTTTACCGGTATGTTTAAAATGTTAAAATGTTTAAAATTTGGGCGCTGATAACCCAGCTGTTGAGCGCCCTTAAAAGCCACCAATCAATCAATCAAAATGTTACCAAGTGTGAAAAGGTTAATCTATGCCTGCTGCCTGCAGATAACATGAACCCAAGACGTAGAGAAGGTGAGGACAGTGACACAGTGTATTGTTTTCCTCAGGTTGAGTTTGCAGGCCAGCTCTGGATCAAAGGACTCTTGATGACGGACGTTCCGCTAGCCGACCAACCCAGCGAGTGATTACGAGAACGCTCGTTTACCATTCAACTACTATTGTTATTTCACTTGTACAATGGAGATCTGGCAAGAATATATTCACTTTGACATTTATTACAGTAAACATTTGTTAACTTGAATTGTAATAGAACACAAAAGTTAAAATTCAAATTCAAAAAAGATGTTTGTGCTTGTGTAGTATAGCCAGAAATGTTTTGGCCTCTTCCTTTTCCCATTCTCCTATACTCTGCATTCTTTGAATGCCATTTTGTTTTATTTTCGAGAAAACCTATTGCTGCCCCGGTGGCCAAGTCAATTATTGCTAGCGGTAGTAACTGAAGTCACCGTTGGGCGTGGGTTCGAGTCCCGCATAAGGCATGGGTTTTTGTAAATGTCCTTTCATCCATCATCTCTTCATCGTTTCATTATCATCCGCTCATTCGTACCCCCGTATAACCTAGCTGTTGGTGGGGTCGTTAAGCAACATTGAAAAAAAAAAATAGCAAGTAAAAATCTGTTTTCACCAGCTGTGATGCTGTGAGCACGATGTAGTGATACCAACCTACTCCATCATAATAAAGAAGGTGTGCCGACTCCCATACTAATAGCATGGCGGGCATTATTGTTTGCTTGCCGTCAGATCAGAGCCCAAATCCCCCATTTACCCTAGCGGACTCTCTTGTGAACTAGTAGAGATTGAGTGGCTACGGTACCGGCGACATTATTGAACTTATAAAATCTATCATTTTCGTGAAAAACAAATGCTACCTATAATGCAATAATTCTACTGAGCCGTGTATAGCATTGTTGTTTTATATAGTACGATATAAAAGCGATAGTTGCAAATGTGCCCTCTATGACGGCGGACGTCCTCCAATTGGAAGGCTGAGTCGGCACACCTTGTTTATATTATGATGAAGTATACATTTGCTGTGAGTATCGTTCCACGGAAGAAGGTCAACGTCCGGGTGATTCGCTGGATACAACTACAAATCAGGGGTTATATTAGTGCGCAGTTGACCCTAATATGCGCAGTTCTAAACTTCAAAAATGCAGCTCTTAATTTCAATCTGCGCAGTTGTAAAACAACGAATATTGTTGAATAATGAACATTATCAAAGAAGAATTGAACATGAGTAAATCGCTATTCTTCAAACCACATTATTTCATGTTCATGCTCAATAATTTGAATGATTCTTCCCTAAATATTCTTCCACCATTAATAAACACGCGTATACTTGGCGCAAATAATGCACTATAGCCTGGCCTACATACTCCCATAGTAACAAGATACTTAAAAAAGTGAAGTTTTTCAAAAAAAATCCCTGCGGGGCTGTGATGCGCCTCCTCCCCCCCCCCTCCCCTCCCAGTATCTGCACGGAGACTACCTCTTTATATAATTGATTTAATATGTGCAGTTCTAAATTTTCACTAATATAACCACTGCAATTCATCAACTGAACGGGTCACGACAGGAATAGTACTGGGCCAATGTGATTCGTAATAGAGAGTAATTACTACATCGGAGGGTGACGAGTAAATCCACCAGGCCACTAAACCTTTACCACAAGTATTTATTGGATGAGCAAAGACTCAATTTCACTCGACTCGAAAAACAGATGTATATATTTTTTTTTCATTATAATGAAAACATAGTGAAACAAGAACCACAGCGGAAGTATATTCTGGTATCCAACACGAGACCATTATAATTTTAAATTAAACATTAATAGCAAAATTGTGTCATAAGTACACAGAAAAGTATATACAAACAATGTTAAATTACATTCAAATGTGGCCTCAAGTAGCAACTAGCATCACATTTGGTATTATTGGACAGGCTGTGTGTTTAATCATAGTATACTTCTCTATGGTTAGAGGAGGTTGTGAAGGCTACATGGCAAAAATATTACTGAGTCCTCCTATAAAACTTGATTTTGGCGCCTACCATTATTATTATGATTAATATAGAGGGCCGTGGTGAGCACATGTCGATCCAATATGGCAGCCGCCATGTATTACAATGTACCACAATTCGTTGTATCTCTTTTAATTCTTATAAATATCAACTCATTAGTAGCACAGCAAACAACAGATTCCGAGAAAACGCAGAATGACCCAGCTGAGCAGTTGTGTATCCTTTTCAATTATTTGATCAAATAGGACGCTGGAGTCCACTCGAGGCCTACTTGGGTTGGGCACCGATTTCATGTCGGGCTCGGCGTTCTTAATATTGTTTGTAGTCCACGTAGGCCTAGGCCTAGTAATTTTTACAAAAATGATAATCTAGTTTTTAAATGAACTTAAACCCGTGATAGCTTTGCGTGCCTTCTCATAAACTCATTACCGGTAGCCTTATAAATTCAATGCCAGTAGGCCTAGGCCTACCCTAATCTGACAGCTAGAAAGTAAGGTTAGGCTTTTATATAAATGTACCTCAAGTCGCCCAAGGCATTGAATTTGTAGTGTTAAGTATCGTTTACTGACTCGCGTTGGACGCGTTGAGCGACGAGCGAAACGCACGTTGCTTCTCCTAGTGTCGTTTTCTGTCGCGCGAAGTGACGCGCCTACTGAAGTGTCAGTTGATTCAAGATGGATGCTATTAATGTATAATTACGAAGTGCAGCTGTATTATTATGAACTTTCAATGCGGCGTAGGAGATTGCTCGGGCTATTACATTTAGCGCATACTGTAAAAAAAGCACCTAAACGTTTTTACATTCGACCTATTTATGAAAGGAGGCGTACTCATGGATACCATCAAAATTTAATTGCAGAAATGAGGTCAGGGGATCAGGAACAATTTTATAATGTTTATAGAATGATGCCTCCAGTTTTTGACGAACTTCTTGGACTTGTTGGTCCATTAATAACAGTTATTAATAGCAATAATAGCAACAAAGAGGTTAGAATCCGTCCAATCTTCATCAAAATCCCGTAAAATTCACAGCGCTGATGGTTGAACAGAGTGCATTGACGCGAGCGACCGAGAGGAAATGTTGGACCGAGTTCAACATGGAAGCAACACGCGAAGGCCGACGCGCCGTGTTGCCTGTCGCGAGCTACGAGCGTTGTGATTGGTGCCGCTCGTCGCGCTCAACGCGAGTCAGTAAACGATACTTTAGAAGAAGCGATACGGAATAGGGAGGCTCTATATTCTGACAGTTCCAAGTTTCAGCCAAAAACCCTAGGGAAATTTATTGGTAGTGCTAGTGTCGACACGTGGGTCACTCAGGCATTCACTTTATAAACTATAAACTCGATGCCCAAGGTAGGCCAGCTTTAGGAATGGCCCAGACAGATATTGAACTTTGAAAATTGCCACTTCTTTTAATTAGTGAGCTAGAATAGGTGAATAGGTTGTTGGGTATTATGATTTTAAATTTATCTTGAGCATATTGGTGATCTGTTTTAGGATTCTATGTCGTAGGCCTTAGGTGATGTTAGGCCTGGGCCCAAGAGTTCGGGACGGGCAGGACACTAATACACTACGGCTAGGGTAACGTGTCCATTCGACAAAAATATTACCCTACCTAACCATCACTAAAAGTGTTGCATATGTCAAATGTAATCCCGAATGTATCACTCCGCGCGATCTGACGTCACTAACATGTATCTGGTACACCCTTGTGCTCCTGCCTTCGCCCTCTTTCATCTCGAACTACCCTAGACGTCAGACGTGCTACAGTATCTCCGTTTGGATAATAAACGTATTATAACCTCACAATTGTGTTCTTAGATTGCGTTTACCCACGAACACAACAAAAATAAACTAAAATCCTAAAAACGATAACACAGCATAATCCAGAAAGAATTGGGTTGCTTCTTGATGAATTTATCATCGTTAGCAATACCACCACCCTAACATTACCCTAACACCGCTGGTTACAGATTTGTCATATTTACGGAAATGAGTTGCCGGCTTATCGCTTGTTGCGGTGACAAATATAGGCCTACTGTTAATTAGTGTTGAGAAACTCAAATTGACGTGTTCTGTTTCATGGTGTGGAAAGCCAAATTGCTCTTAGAGGAAAGTTTTGAGGAGAGTCATCCATGAGAGATACTGGTAACACGGTCCAACTAGAAGTCACAAAGTAGGCCAATCTATTTCAAAATGAAAAGATTTGTTTAATCACATCAAGTTTCAACTCTAAAATAAAGGAAACAACCAATGAGCCGCGTGAGTTTTGAGTGAAAGTCTTGGTAAATATGTATTGTAGAGAACTCGCCTATTTTGGAACTTTTTTTGACGAAAATGCCGGAATGTGTTCCATTTCGATGTATTAATTATTTAAACGAGGGCATATTTTGACATTTTCGCTTGGTACCATTTCTGCACTCACTCTAAGTGCGACGACTGTGAAAAGTATGTATTCAGACCGCCATGTTGGATTGCGATGTTGCCCAAACACTCGTCTATCCCTGTTATTATCATTTCTCTTGCCGATGTTTGCTTTGTGATCTCAATTAGGTGATTACCTGACCAACTAACCTAAGACGGCTCGATTCCGTAAGCAATAAAAGCAGGGTCGGGATGGCGAAATACACACATTGCAACAACGTTCACAACCAGCTGGTCATGGCGCTAGTTTCTGACATGAAATGGCTGTCAAAACGAAGAAATATGTTAATAAATTCGTACTTTTATATTACGGGAAAACCATGAAAACGACCTTAAAATCGGAATGTGCCATCATTTCTGAATAAAGTAGTGACGTTATTATTAGGAAATAGGAAGGAAATATCAACATCATAAATGTATTCCTTCAAATAGGCGACTTCCCTATAATGCATGAACACATAAACACATGATGCGAAACTCACTCGTAAAGATAAACCAACACAGTCATTTAATTCAGACACAAGATATTCATTCAATAACGTACACAGGCATGCAGTGGGGCCAGGGCGGTCCGGGGTGGCGCCCTGGTACTTTTTATGGGGCACGGCGTAGCCCTGCTTCCAATTTTGGAGCGGAGGCAGGACGGAGTAGGGCGCTGATCTTTAGTAATCTGTTATTTTATATCTAATCATGGGACAAAGTGAATATTAAAATAAAAATCGAGTAATAATAGTAAAAATTAACTTGGGCAGTCCCAGTCTGCCAGCCACGTGCTAGAATTACAAGAACCAAACCTTACTGAATATAATTTAAAAAAAAACAATTTTCAAATTTTTTCCTTGTGGGGCGTTGTGGGGGCCAACCCACCAACAATTAGGAATCGCATTGACTGCTATTTTAATTGAAAAATTATCGATCTTTATGCGAAATTTTGGGGTGCACCTTGTTATTTTTACCATAGCATCACTGCCGGGCAGACGTTGTGATGCCACCGCCCTGGCACTTTATTTTTTACCCCACTGAACGTACATAAGTCATATCTCCATGACGTTGCGATACAGACTAAAGTTATCCTCTGTCTCATCCGTTATTGTAAAGGCTAAATGAGAGTACCTCAGCACAGCTGATACGAGGTCAGGGTCGAAACACTATCATCGCAACAATACCAAAGTCTTTAACGTGACGTCTCAGTTCAGCGGCTGTTCAAGCAGCGGCGAGTGGAACAGCTGGAGGCCGTCAAGGGGCTCACGACCGTCTCCAGCTACGAGAAGCAGCACAAGATGGTCAGTCTGGTCGCCGACAAAGTGTTCAACGTGATCCAGACGAGCCGCGTACTGCTGGAGAACTCGGGGTTCATACCGGGCATCAGCCAGTTCCCCAAAGATGAGACTATTCTTGACGGTAAGTCTGTGCAGTTATTCACGAGACCGGGGGTCGACCAGGTCAATACACGACCAACTCCTACCCATTATCAAAAGATATCTAATAAAATAACCTTTCACCTCATTCATCATTACTAGGAAAACGCCATATGTGCGTTGTTAGACGAGCAAATAGTAACCAATGAGTTAAGAACATCATAGTGATTGGTTTATTAGTTGGTGCAAGGGGTACAATTACCGGTACCAAATTCTTCACCAACTTTTGTGAAAAGTTCAAAATAAAGAAGAGGACAATTCATCAAATAGCCACGCTGGCCTTGAGGGGTTCAATTACAATCCTTAGGAATCACTTATATGGTCAGCAGCTAAGGTTCGTTCTCACCCCTATTTGCCCCTGTGAATTGTCTTCCGAACCTCACTCGACTACGTAGTGACGTAGTTTAGTGCCACGACACAGCAGTAGACTGCGCTGCGCTTACTAACGCCTCAAGCATGAGCAACTTTACCACTAACTCAATACTGCTTACTCTCCAGTTGTAGATATGTTCTACTGTTTCAATTTGTGATCATGATATATTGTCAAAACTAACTGTTCTAGATGGATTATTTTACCTACCAATCTAAAACCTAATAATGATGTACTTTAATTGTAATCGTTCTGTTTGAACTTTGGATATTTAATCATTGTAATATGTTTTGTATCTATTTAAAGTAACATCTCTTGAAATGATTATTAATTCAATAACTGAAAACAGTTTACATATTACAAATAGTTGTTATGGTGATTTTATAATAGTTTCCATAAGCAATTAGTAGATAATAGATATATTATTATATATCTAATTTGATTTCTATCAAACAGAAGCTGTCATGCTCAAGTTTCCCAGTTGCTCAATTAAACCACATGACTTATTTAATATAGTGTGTATATAATATACGTATATATTTCCTTCCGCGTTGATGGATGAGCTAATAAGAATGAAATTGAATTCTTTCAAAAAGTTATATCAAGTTGATGTTTTGACGGCATTCAAGTTAAAAATCAATCTTTCCATTCAGTTGGTTTATTACGTAGACTATTCTAATGAAGGAAATATTAGATGGAATTTAATATTATATGTAATATTAGACTACTATATGAAACATAATGACAGCTGTATACATATATACACCTTGAGATCCAACAATCATGTCATTACCCTCTTTTATATTCATTACTCATTCTCAATAATTTCTTCGATAATAGAGAAAGGCCTTGTTTTAATCGTTCTTCAATAATTGGTGACACTTGTTGCTTGGATTTAATTGGTTTTCTTAATAGCTTTGAATGATGTATAAAAATGTCATTATATAATTTTTTATATCAAAACGACTGATTGGATTTCAGTGAAAGTTCGGAATAATGTGTATCATTATACTGACATTCGGTGAAAATTTGAATATTTTCAAAAGATATTTTTTGTACGAAAATTCTTCTCTGGCTTATTGTTATGGGTAATTTGGAAAGTGGAAAATTAGTTTTCTCAGAAGTGGTGCAACCGATTGCGCATGAAAAACAATGGGATTCGAATCAGATGATGACACTTGGGCATGCCAATGAATTTGAATTTTCGTTTGACCTGTAGAGCGTGAAAAAAAAATGTACAATTTTTTTGGGTCAAGTGAAATTGAGTCTTCGCTTCGCTCATTCAATTAATACAGTGTGTAAAATGAAAGTAAAAGCTAGCAACAATAAATATAACAAAGCAATAAGTATATACTAATTGAATATTCATTGAGAGTGATTACTAATTATCTGCGAACATAACAAAACCTGGAATGGCGGGAAAAAGTAAACCTGAGATATGACAACTAGGCAAACGCAGGATGTGCGTTGTACGATGAGCGAGATGTCTATATAAAGTATAATCGAAAACTCTACAAACCTTGATCATTTGAAATGAACTTCATCCGATGTCAATGAATCTAGAAAGCCGTGACTTCGACAATGCAACATTTTTCAACTAATATTTCTATCTTTTCGATGAATAAAATACATTTATTATATTGTTTTCTCCAAAACGGCTGGTCCAAATATCAAACCGAATTTTTATTCATGTATATTATTCTTGTGTTCACATTTGTGGAAAATTTGAATCATATTGAAGAGATTTAATTTTTCAATTTTTTCCGCTCAGCCAAATCTTATGGGTTTTTTAGAAACTTCTAAATGATGTTTCTCAAAAATGGTCCAACCGATTAGACCTCAAAACTATACAGTTCTAAGTTGGATAAGTTTGCATCAAGATGCATTGAGGGTTGCGTTGGTTTGCCGGCCTCGATATGGTGAATTTTCTTCCTATCCCTCCCATGTTAAAAATATGTACCAATTTAACATCCAAATTGTTAGAACAACCGATTATGCGTAGTGAGTAGTAATAGAAGGAACCAATTTTGTTTACAAATACACACAAAATGACGTTTACGTTTGCTCAGTTGTCTGAAACAGTTTCTTATATGAAGTAAAAAGGAGATAGTGAGGTTAAATTGAGCATTATTAAAACTGTGAAGTAATTCATAATAATAATTCATGATAACGCAAGCTATATTGCAAGTAACTTACATCTGGACGATTTGTTGATGTAATCGAATTCGTGTGAGAAATCCACATGCCACAAACAAATAAGTATTCATATTTCATTCAATTGCATTACCAGTTAATATCCATTTTCAAAAGCCTAGCGCAGTTGTTTACTTCCACCGCATCTTGGATGGCAATATACACTGCATCTTGGATGGCATACTGTACTGCGACTTAGATGCAAATATTTGAGGTATATAGAAGGCATGACATCGAGCTTCTACAAAACAACACTAGACAGAGACGCGATCGGGTGTTCTAAGGAAAGAGATCAGGAAATGGAACGCATTTCTGGTTTAAGTTGAGACACCATCTGAACACGGCAAACCAACGCAACCCTCAGTGCATCTTGGTTTGCATATAAAAAAAAAGTTCCATGTCGATCGGTCAAACCCTGCGACCTGTGCAGTGTTTACAAACAAACAAACGCACAGACAAAGCTCCGTAAGAGTTGAGTGAAAATCTCCGCTACGCTCATCTAACAAGTGTGAATGAAACATGTGTTGTCAGCGCTGGCGAACGTGCTGGAGAACACGGCGCTGGTGGGCGACATCCTGCTGCGCCTGCCGGACGTGACCCACAAGGTGCTGGGCGCGCGGCCCGAGTGGCCGGTGCTGCTGCGCTGGAGCCTGGGCTTCTCGGAGCAGGCGGCGCTGCTGGACCGGGCGACGCTGCGCCTGCTGGGCCTGGTGGCGCAGGAGCTGGACCCCGGCGCCCGCCACCCTGCCTACGTCAACCCCTACGCCAGGCGGCGTCAGCAGCTGCAGCACGCGGCGCCGGACCACGACAAGCCCAAGGCCAAGAAGCGGAAAGAGCTGAAGAAGGGCCCGCGGATGACGAGTGGTACGGGTGTCAGGGGAGAGTTGTAGGAGGTGTCAAGTTTTGTCATTTAGTTACTCGAGCTATTGCCGTTTTCCAATTCCATATCAATCATCGTTTGAACATCAAGTTGATGAAATATCGAACATTCCAATTCGATATCGAATCAACGTCCTAATATAAATTTTATTTATATTGGGTTTAACGACGCACTGTTATGATAACGAAGATCTAATGGCGTCGGATGGATGATTAATGAGATGATGGGATGATGAGATGAAGGTTCTTGGGTAATGGGAAGGAAGCGGTCATGGCCGACTTATTGTAGGAACCATCCCGGCATTAGCCTAGACTACAGAGAGAAACCATGAAAAACCTCTGGAAAGATGGTCGGCGGCGGGGATCGAACTGGGTTCGGAATTCCCCTCGCCTGCCGGATCACATGAAGCGAGAGCGTTAACCACTACGCTGCATGTGCCGGTTTTGTTTGTTTGTTAATTCTATTATTTTTATTGTTATTTTGGGTTTCAACTACGCTGACCGTTCGAAATATTCTATTGATTCAAGATTTTAGGACTTTGATTCGATATTGAAATTCAAATATCTGTGAATTTAATAGTGGAGCGATGATCGATATGGATTTGAACATTCTTAATGTATGAAATGATACACTGGTGCCTGGTATTTTGTATCACTTGCAAGAAGCTCGAGCCTGTTTTTCTTAATAGTGATTTCTCTATGCTTATTTGACCGGCACTAATCGTTCAAGTAATTTTTAAAATTTTCAACTCGATCCAATATTTTCGATACTGATGATGATTGAAAATGTCAATATATTTCGATCCATATTGGATATTGGTATTTCTGTATCGTTTGCCATTTTCCATGGAACGGCAGCTGTAGTTTTAACGGCGCACCGTAGTGATCACCGAGATCTATTGGCGTCCGATGATAACCGAGATCTATTGGCGTCCGATGACATGATGGTAGGAAGGTTTTTTGGTCTAGAGGGAAGGAAGCGATTGTGGCCTTTATTGAGGGAACTATCTTTGTTCACTGCAGGGCCGGCTCGTGGGATTCTGGCGCCCTGGGTGAGCCACAAGACACTACTTGAAATGTTTTCAAAGATCCTAGACGGGGTAGCCCCAGCCACCAGAAACCTTTTCAGGCTTTTTGAACATTTTAAACCCTTCGGATCTATAAAACATTCTTACCCTTCTGTTGATCCAAGGAAAATATTAATTGGGCTGATGAATACTGCGCGAGGTCATCCAACTTTCATCCCATGTTCACCCTTCAACCGTCAATAGGCCGTGACGTGCTCATATACAATTATCACCATTTGATGCGCAAGCGCAAATAACATTGTAAATGAAGGTTATATGGAGAAAATAAGAGTTGAATAGGAAGAGAGGAATCATTGTTACTTCCGATACTTTGGTTTTCTAGTCATTCCTATACTATATATTTAAGAACTCAACTGACGACATGTCACCTTTCAAACGGACCTCCTTATCACTTCGTAATCGCATATTGACAATAATATCGTATCAAATATTCCATGTTCATTTATTTAAAACCAAAAAAATGTAGCGCCCCAAACATTTTGCGCCCCGCCCACGAGCCGGCCCTGTTGTTCAGCTAAGCTATAGAGTGAAACTACGAAATATCTCTACCTCGGTGGATCAAACCCAGGTCCGATCTACCCTCACATGAAGCAAGCGAGCTACCAGTTCCGGTGTGTTGGTTAGTATCTGGAAGCAATAGTCGACGGAGTTTAGGTTTCGTGGCCTTGAGGTGGTGGTCACGCACGACCTTGAGACTCGAGAATAGGCCCCAGGTCACCGGCACGGTTGAGCAAACGCGGATCTACATTATTTCTATTCACTTTGTATACATTATTGAAATATTCCAAAAGACAGAACAATATTTTTCATTTTTTTTCATTTTTGGTTTCATCAGAGGTTTAACGAAATATAGGAATTTTCTAAACAAAATGACTTGGATGAAAGGTTGAATTCCAGGGTTGAATAGAAGCTTTTTGCTTCAAGTTTTCCATTTAGACGATCCAAGAACTTGTAATCAACCCTTGAATCCAAGGACTTGGATGAAAACTTGGTCCATGTAAATCAGGCTTAAAACAATATGCTATAACATCCAGAGATACACTAATTTTCAAAAAAAATCATACAAATATGCATAATGCATGTTGTTGTTTTTACGAAAAAAGACGTAAAGATGCAAAATGAAGTTGATATTGAACACTGGTTGTTCCAGCACTTCACCATCCTTGGTTATCAGGCAGTCAGTGATTGTAAATACGGATTACATATCTTGGTAGCGAAAGCTCAAAGAGCTACGATAAGTTGTTAACCTAATACCTCGTTCACATTACAGAATCTAAATACCGGTACAGTTAAGTAGATAACGTTAGTTAAGTTATAAAATGAACGAAACTTGGTTAGTAGTTAACTCTAGTTATGTCTTAACCAAGTTCCTAGAACTCAGTCAAGAGCTTAACCGCGATCAAGAAAGCTACGCGGCCTACGCCCTCTTGAATTTTTCATTCTGAGGTGTCAACACACCGCTTTATGGATTTGGTAAGTTTTGTTCTCGTGTCATTTCCTTTCCATCCATCGAAAGTTTAATTTAGTATTTAATATTTGAGTACTTGATCATTTAGTAATTTAACCTATAAATGTGACAGCCAAGTAAACGTGACAGCAGTGAATGTCAAATGGCTCACAGCCTTCTAATCCATACCAAGTTTTGTTTAGGAGGCTATGACATTACGTCACTAACGACAGTCAAGTCAGAGGTATGTGAACAGAGTTCTTAAGTTACCAAAACTCCACCCACTCTCTCATAACTGCAGTTAATGTAACTAGAGTTAAGTTCTGTAATGTGAACGAGGTATAAGAAAGCCATGTTCTAAACTTACAACGCAAGTTCTTGTATCAAGAAGTTGAGTCTGGTATCGATAGGTATGTAGAGCTTAATTCAATGTGTATTGCAAGATGCATTGAGGGTTGCGTTGGTTCGCCGGCCTCGATACGGTGAATTTTCTTCCTATCCCTCCCATGTTAAAAATATGTACCAATTTAACATCCAAATTGTTAGAACAACCGATTAAGCGTACTGAGTAGTGATAGAAGGAACCAATTTTGTTTACAAATACACGCAAAATGACGTTTACGTTTGCTCAGTTGTCTGGAACAGTTCTTATATGAAGTAAAACGGAGATAGTGAGGTTAAATTGAGCGTTATTAAAACTGTGAAGTAATTCATAATAATAATTCATGATAACGCAAGCTATATTGCAAGTAACTTACATCTGGACGATTTGTTGATGTAATCGAATTCGTGTGAGAAATCCACATGCCACAAACAAATAAGTATTCATATTTCGTTTAATTGCATTACCAGTTAATATCCCTTTTCATAAGCCTAGCACAGTTGTTTACTTCCACCGCATCTTGGATGGCATACTGTACTGCGACTTAGATGCAAATATTTGAGGTAAATAGAAGGCATGACACGAAGTATCTACAAAACAACACTAGGTAGAGAAGCGATCGGGTGTTCTAAGGAAAGAGATCAGGAAATGGAACGCATTTCCGGTTTAAGTTGAGACACCATCTGAACACGGCGAACCAACGCAACCCTCAATGCATCTTGGTTTCTTCGTTGTAATTCTATTATTTCATGTCTTCTGGCAAAAATTGTTGCCATAATTAATATTTAGAATGACAAGACATGAGAATGCAGAGGTTGTTTTCTAATGTGCCACGCCCACATATCATTCTGGTTCCAAATAATCCTCACCGTTCTTGATTCTCCTCCGTGTGACACATTGCTTGTAATGTACTTCTTCACCCTTCATACCTTAGGGGCTGTCCATAAATGACGTCCACATATCGGGGGGGGGGGGGGGGGGGTCATCAACCATGTGACAAGGGGGGAGGGAGGGTACACACTAATGTGACATCCACATTCACACTACATATTATTCATTTCTTTCAATTTTCAGGGAAAAAAGTTGGTGCCATATAATTTGTATGAAAATTAATCATCTTTTAATGCAGAATTTGGGTGGTTTTTAGGGGATTTAGGGGACTAAAAAATCGAGGAAAACTTGTTTTCAATATCCCAATCCCAGTTTTTCCAAATTCGCATGAACAATTTCATGGGGGGGGGGGGGGTTAAATAGTGGCTGGATTGTGACATCATTAAAGAGGGGGGGCATCATCTCTGTGACCAACTCGGACAAGGGGAGAGGGGGGGGGTTCGATATACCCTAAAATTGTGTGACATCATTTATGGACAGCCCCATACCTTATTTCAAGTTTTCACAGTTTTCAAGCTCCAACGTTTTGTTAATATGCTTTCAAATGAAGATGATCTCCAAAGGGAAAAGCTTATTACTTGTTACGCGTTATTTGTACGTAACGTTACGCGATGAGGTACAAATAGATGACAACAACACCGGCTGTTACTTTTACGGTTTACTTACTACTGAATTTCCACTTGTGTTATAAAATTTGACCCGAGTGGTATCTACAAATATTATCTCCGTGTTTTGATATCGGCTGTATTTGTTAATTTTGTGTTCTGCACTGTTCAAGATGCTCTAGCAGAACTTTACACTTGAACATGGGCGTCGGCAGTGGGGGGGGGTGGGGGGGGGGGGGGGTGGGTGGGGGGGGGGGGGGGGGGGGGGGGGGCAGGGGGTGCACTTGCTCCCCCCCGGGACCAGGCAGAAATTTGTTTGAAGAGTAGAAATTGTATTTTTTAGACAATGATGTTTTTCGAAACTTTGTGAGTACCGACTGTACCGGTGACATATGTTAACATGTCTTGTTACGCGGGTGGTCATGAGTCTGATGTGACTGGGGTGGGTAGGCCTCGCCGACTGACGAATATGATTTATTGAGCTATTCTTATTTCATGGACATTTTGTTATTGGGTATCATACAGACCAATCAGATTCTAATAACTTGTTTTGGCTATTTTGTATGATGAAGTATTTAAAAAGATGAATAGGATCAACTACTTGCATGGAAGTCAACCAATTCAACATTGTATGTCTTCTTTCTCTATAAAAATCAAAAGCTAATTAAATAGTCACAAAACCTCCCAAAACACAATAAAACAATGGAATTTCAAAAAATCCCCTTGGGGAGCCCTCTCCTCCACTCCCACTGGCACTTGTGCATTTTCGAATTTGGGATATTTTGCCCCCCTTAAATTTCTTCCTGCCGACGCCCATGCACTTTAGCATGTTGTCTATAATGTTCAACCAATTGGAACAGTGTCTTTATCTGCAAGTAGGGTGACCTTCTGTCCCGGAAAACCGGGATTGTCCTGGATTTCCATCTTTTGTCCCGGTGTCCCGAAAAGTTATTTCGGGGCACGTATTTGTCCCGGTTTCAGTTCCCGGTTTCAAAAGAACAGACTTCCCAATCGTTGGGTGAATAATTATCCCTGATTTTCAAAAACGGAACAAATATAAATAGGCCTAACTGTGTATTTTTCATTTCGGTAAAACTCATCTAGTCATAATTTATTTTTGTTTTAAATTTAAAAAACTGATATTTGTTGAATCAATTTCTAAATTGCAGAAAAAATTCAAATACCTTTCTTTCTATCATTAACATGTGTCTGCTACATCCTCAGAGTATAAAGTTATGCAATTAGGGCCTACAATAGAAAAAAAATATATTCTTGATTTTATGACTAGAAAATACATCCAGAAAATGACTAGAAGACTACAAATTCCCAGAAATTCCCCTGCGGAGCTGTTGAGCCCTCGACCCCTCTCCCCCCTAATAAAATTTGGAACAAATGATTTTGACTATAGGGGCTGTCCATAAATGATGTCACACAATTTTAGGGTATATCGAACCCCCCCCTTCCCCTTGTCCGAGTTGGTCACAGAGATGATGACCCCCCCCCCCCCTTTAATGATGTCACAATCCAGCCAATATTTACCCCCAATCCCACCATGAAATTTTTCATGCAAATTTGAGGAAACTGGGGTTGGGATATTGAAAAAAAGTTTTCCACGATTTTTTAGTCCCCTAAATCCCCTAAAATCCACCTAACCACCGAAATTCTGCATAAAAATATAATTTCACACAAATTATATGGCGCCAACTTTTTTTCCTGAAAATTGGAAGAAACTAATAATATGTAGTGTGAATGTGGATGTCATATTGGTGGATATCCCCCCTCCCCCCTTGTCACACATTGTCCCCATTGTTAGACCCCCACCCCCCCCCCCCCCCCCCCCCCCCCCCCCCCCGATATGTGGACGTCATTTATGGACAGCCCCATACCCATGTCTTGGCGTTGTCCCGGATTTTCCTTTTTTGAATATGGTCACCCTATCTGCAAGTAAGTTGGTATCGGTTCAAGTTCTCACTGAGCACGACTTCTAGCAGGAGCGTGCTGCATTGCTCAAGTATTACACTGTTACCAGCACCTCGTGACGAGAACACACCTTGTCCGTTTTATATGGAAAATGTAAATAGTTATTCCAATAAATGAACCTATTGTGATTGTACCAAAGTATTTTCGTTTTAAAATAAATTGTTCACAAAATATGCATATCAATTTATTATTGTTTTCATCTAATTGTATTCGTTTGTCCAAGAGATTGTCTAATTACAGGAATATCTCCCTCACAACTGAACTTTGAACAACTGAAGTTGGGGGGAGGCAAGTTTCTTTCCAAGATATCATAAAGCGGGCTTTACATGGCGCGGATTCTTGTCCGCGAAACTTTGCGGATCGGCCATATTGGAATATTAGCCAATCAGGGAAGAGTGCGGACAGGTGGACGAGAGTTGGGCTGATCTCTACTTTTTCTGCGGACTCCGCGCGTATTACCGGATGTAGTTTCAATGAACTATAGTTTCAAACAAAGATCCAGTAGATGTCGTTGTATTCTGTTCCCGTTGTAGAAGCTCGTGTCTTTTTCTTGTTCACTTGTTGTGCATTGACATAAACATAAATACAAATGGAATACACTTCTGAGTTATTTATTGAAGAAGTACGAAAACGGGAAGTTTTGTATAAAATAACATTGAAATCCAACAACCGGTATCAAGCTACATACTTTCATAGTTCCTCAAAATGACCACTAGGCAGCACTCCCTCCAGACGCATAAAATACGGTCCGCGTCTGCTCGCGGAAGCTAAGCGTATTTTATCCGCAGACAATAAGCGTCACGTAAAGCCCGCTTAAGACGGGGTCTACTACTTATTCGATGAGCGTTAGCGAAGAGTTTCCATCCCACTCTTACGGAGCTTTGTCTGTTTTTGTTTGTTTGTGCGCACTGCACAGGTCGCAGGGTTTGACTGATTGGTATGAAACTTTTTTTTTATATGCAAACTTATCCAGCTTGGAACTGTATAGTTTTGGGGTAAAATCGGTTGGACCATTTTTGAGAAACATCATTTCAAAGTTTCTAAAAACCCCATAAGATTAGGCTGGGCGGAAAAATAAAATCTCTCCAATATAATTCAAATTTTCCCCAAATGTGAACACAGAAATAATACACATTAATAAAAATTGCTGTGTAATTCGGACCAGTCGTTTCGAAGAAAATAATTTAATACGTGTTTTTTCTTTTTTATTTATAGAAAATATAGAAATATTAGTGGAAAAATAATGCATTGTTAAATTCACGGCTTCCCAGATCAATTGGTATTGGATAAAGTTCATTTCATAAGATCAAGGTGTGTAGAGTTTCGCTCATCTCACAACGCACATTCCGCGTTTGCCTAGTTTTAGTATTATTGCATGAATGTTTGTTGGGGTTTGAAGGCGCGTCGAAGGAATGGTCATGTTGCGCCGTGACATTGACCACCATGCCACGGTGCCAGCTGTAAGGAGGGCTTTTACATCCACACAACAACATTGTTCAACAGTTAGGGCACAGCAATATTTGGAAAAGTTAAAACACACTCCATCGAAAAAAAGCGCAGAAATGCGTGCAAGTTTTCATTCACTTTAACCCAATTACCAGCAATTGAAGAAACCTGCCGCCCCGGTGGCCAAGTCAATTACCGCTAGCGGCAGTAACTGAAGTCACCGTCGGGCGTGGGTTCGAGTCCCGCATAAGGCATGGGTCCTTTCACCTATCATCGCTTGATAGTTTCATTATCATCTGCTCATTCGTACCCCCGTATAAACTAGCTGTTGGTGGGGTCGTTAAGCAACATTAAAAAATAAAAAATTGAAGAAACCACACAATAAGTACAATGATACATGCTGGACAGAATAGCCTGCGTGTAGATTTACCTGAAATTTACACGCCAAGTATTATCCAGTATTTATGGATTGGTTTTGACATTTGCTCACTGCAATTTAGGTTTATCTATGAAGAGTAAATGCAAACTCCGAAGAAATGTATGGCTCTGGGTGTATTATTAATAATTGGTATGAATTGTCACAAAATGGTCCAAATAAGTATTGAATAAACCTGAAGTGATTGTTACAATAGTTCAACGATGTAAATAATTTTATAATTACTCCAACTTGTATTTATCAATTTGAAACAATGGGAGGACAAAAAGTGAATTTTATTCGTGAACACTTCAAATTCAATACAAATGAATCCACTTGTGATGTGGAGGGATGCGGCTCGAAGATTGAGGTAAGCCGCCGACAAGGTTGCTTCCTCTAATTATTATATACTTCGGTAAAAATGAAAATAGTTGGAAGCGAAATTACAGCTGAAGGTAATTCAATGATTTACAATTTAAATTATTTCTCGAATAATTGAAATTATATGATGTTCTTAATTCTTATTTCTCAAAGTACAAAATGAAACCTTGTGAGATTGGACATTGAAATAATTCATCATTCAAATATTCAGCTTCTTTGTTATTCTATTATAAATCTATAGTTTGGGATGGGATACAATTAATTAAGGCTTATGAAAAACTGGAGTTTAAATAGTGATTGAAATCAAAATCAAAATTGAAACTAATGTGAACAAAATTAGAATCGAAATCAAAATTATCAAGTCGAGAAGTGGAATCGAAATCGAAATTAATAATTTGGAAAATTGGAATCGAAATCGAAATCGATATGTAGTATTGTTGGAGAAGCGGAATCGAAATTTTTATAAACCAATGTTGGAAGTGGAAGCGAAATCGAAAAACATTTCACTTCGAGTCCCTGTTAGTTCATTCTTCCCGGCAACACACTTCATAACTTCATGAAAGTTGATTGTTTGGTGCTTTGTTAGTTGATGAATTGATTGATTGAATGAATTGATCAGCTGAAATAACAGCAATAATCAACTATTGTGACATCATCCGGCAGCGTCAGGTTCAATAGGCCTAAAATAGAAATAAAATCAACTTCACGAAATTTGTATGTATACACTATAATGATACTGTGGAGTTTTGGTGATGAGGTGTGAGGTTAGGTTGTCACTGATAGCAAAAGGTAGCACTGAATAATTGATATTTATTCACACTGATTGATAAAATACATGAACGTGAATGGGGACATCCGATTCGATGAGAAACCGAGGAAATTCACAATTCCCCGCATTGTATTGGGAGCCGCAAATAAGTATTATTACAGTCTACATGGAATTCGAAGAAAATGATTCCGCGATATCGGAATATACATCGGAAAATGACAATTGTGATGGCTCAATTTCCGTTATTATAGTCACTTTGACAAATATGTCAATTTCACCAGCGAAATGTGTATTTTAACAAAATTATCCAAAAGGGCGCCAAACACACAATAAGGCGCCCAAGGGGGCACATGCCCCCCTGGACCCCCCATGGCTACGCCACTGCATAGGCCTCAAGAACTTCAAACACCACGGACTTGCGGTCAATTGCAATCAATGAAACAAATACAAATACATAATCAAATATTGGGAAACAATTTCACAGTAGAGCAATAATTGAATCAAAATGTGTCTAATTTGAAGGCTTCCAGTTCCGATTTGTTTTGCCGTCCAATACGATATTGTCCGATTTTCATCATGCCCGTTTCCACTTGGCTTTGCCTTAGCGTTATCGTGACGTCATAGCCATAGCCTTCATTACCTTCAGCTCACGGCTTCTTCGAAGATTACAAATTGACATACTTTTCTCAAAGTTGCGCATTTGTAATCATATGAACACGGGTTGTCCTGAAACACCTGACTGAATAAATCTTCTTCAAATGACACGACAATTCTGGATGAAGAATCTAACTGCGTGATTCTAAACGCAAGGTGATGTTTGAATTGCAGTTTTCATGGACATGTGGATCAATATTTTCGTGAGTCGATTATTTTTTCTAGTCGTTCGATATAAATCCTAACAACCGGAAGCAGATGAATCGCAATCGCAGTGAAACTTCCGGTAAAATCATAATTTCGGCGGACGAAAGTTGAATTAGAGTCAATAATCACGACACCAAATCGGTACCGAAACGGTGTCGTGAACTGCCATGAGTTTAGGTGATTACTGGCTTGTGATTGGCCAGTTAAGAAATAAGTGTCTGACGACAAGAGAAAATCGGAACTGGAAACCCTGCTTACCACACATCCATTTTTATTAGGTTTGTAACCAAAAGGTTCCTAAATATCTTTGGTTTAAAATACAGGTTTCACAACAAATACATATGAAACACACACACACACACAAAACGTACATTTCCTACTAAACAAAAAGTCGTTTATAATTCGTCTAGAAACAATTCAGTCTTACGTATACTCGTATCCACAAGAGAAGAAAGTCAGCTACCAACAACAAACACAAATATTACTATAATATTTGTAGAGCTATTATAATCATTATAGTTTGCGTAACGACCCCACCAACAGCTAGGTTATACGGGGGTACGATTGAGCGGTTGATAATGAAAAGATGAAGTGATGATAAGTGAAAGGACGTTGACAAGAACCCATGCCTTATGCGGGACTCGAACCCACGCCTAACGTTGACGTCAGTTTCTAAAGCGGTGTCTCAGCTGACTGAGCTACTGACATTGTAATCTTTCAGGAAAAAGTTTACTATAAACAAAACAACTATATATTTCAAAAGAGGTAAATCTTCAAAGTTGCAACACGATTGTGCATAACTGAAGTTTTACGATTATTTGTTGATAGACGACGTTTTTCTTCCGTGGATACACACAACCAGGGGGGTAGCTGCAAGCAGGGGGAGGGAGTGAGAGAGAGGACAGGGTAGAGAGAGACAGCTTGCTGTGAAGAGGGCTGGACTGGTTTCAGCCAAACAACATCAAGAGAGCGGAACGGGCGAGGGATGCTATTGATGTTCGAAAAAAAAAGAATTCGAAAAAAAAAGTGTTTGAATAAAAAAATGTTCGAAAAAAAACTGTTAAGCTGGCCTTCCATGAACGCGGTATTCGCTTAGCGAATTCGCTAAGCGTTTTTTTTAGCCGCCATGTTGGAAAAACGACCAATCATTGACGAGAGCGGCGCATGGCGGCACGGTATCCAAGCTGAAAACAACGCTTAGCGAATTCGCTAAGCGAATACCGCGTTCATGGAAGGCCAGCTTTAGAATATTCACCGTACAAATTCAACTGCTCGGTTACAAATTGGCGCTATTAAAAGGTGTTAATAGTATTTCAAGGGGAGGAGGATTTCCCCTCACGCCCGCGTTATATTCCAACAATGACTGCACTCCCACGGCAGGAGTTCAAGGGCACTGAACACGCCAAATGGCAAAAAACATTCAAAGGCTTTGCATTCCAGCTGTAAAAGCTGATTCTTCGCTCTCCATCGTTCTGAGGTGTACCTGATCCGGACCGTAATATCCGGAAACTACGTTCGGATCATCCGGACTTTTCTCTGCCATTTTATCTTGTTCTGTCTCGCCGACATTATCGGCTGTCACAGCAGTCGCACTAGGGTCGGTTACGCAGGTCGTCTCGGGGTGGTCGGTAGAGAACTCGGTCGCGCTGGGGTCGGTTACGCGGGTCGTCTTGGAGCAGGCGGTATAGAAGTCGGTCGCGCTGGTTACGTGGGTCGTCTCGGGGTGGTCGGTATATAAGTCAGTCGCGCTGGGGTCGGTTACGCGGGTTGTCTCGGGGCGGTCAGTATAGAAGTCGGTCACGCTGGTTATGCAGGTCGTCTTGCAGCGGTCGGTGTAGAAGTCAGTCGTGCTGGGGTCGGTTACGCAGGTTGTCTCGGGGCGGTCGGTATAGATGTCGGTCACGCTGGTTACGCGGGTCATCTTGGGATGGTCGGTACAGAAGTCGGTCACGCTGGTTACGCAGGTTGTCTTGGGATGGTCGGTAGAGAAGTCGGTCGCGCTGGTTACGCGGGCCGTCTTGGGATGGTCGGTATAGAAGTCGGTCGCGCTGGTTACGCAGGCCGTCTTGCAGCGGTCGGTGTAGAAGTCAGCCACGCTGGTTACGCGGGCCGTCTTGGGGTGGTCGGTGTAGAAGTCGGTCACGCTGGGGTCGGTCACGCTGGGGTCGGTTACGCGGGTAGAGAAGTCAGTCGCGCTGGTTACGCAGGTTGTCTTGGGATGGTCGGTAGAGAAGTCGGTCACGCTGGTTAAGCAGGGCGTCTTGTAGAAGTCAGGGTCCGCGTAGTTCTTCTTGGCGGTCAGGCCGTGGCGCCGCTTCATGTGCTTGTTGTAGTTGGCCCAGTTGGTGAAGTCTCGGCCGCAGTCGCAGCGGTACGGTCGCTCGCCCGTGTGCTGCCGGCGGTGGATCTACGACAAGACGGGGGGGTGAGACAGAGACAGAGAGAGGCAGACAGACAGACAGAGAGAGAGAGACTCACGGTCAGCGCCCCCTGGAAGCGGAAGGTCTTGCCGCATGCCTCGCACGCGTAAGGCATGGCGCCCGTATGAATGCGAGCGTGTTGACCGAGAGTCCCCCGCTCTCGGAACTGCTTGCCGCACACTTCACACTGGTGCTTCTTGACGTCCGTATGCGTCGTCAAGTGCTTCGTCAACAGGTGGGCTGTCTTGCACCTGACACAAACAACAGCACGCAGTTACTAGCGGAAACACCGATCACTTGACAGCCGTGTGGGTCGTCAACAGGTGGGCTGTCTTGCACCTGACACAAACAACAGCACGCAGTTACTAGCGGAAACACCGATCACTTGACAGCCGTGTGGGTCGTCAACAGGTGGGCTGTCTTGCACCTGACACAAACAACAGCACGCAGTTACTAGCGGAAACACTGATCACTTGACAGCCGTGTGGGTCGTCAACAGGTGGGCTGTCTTGCACCTGACACAAACAACAGCACGCAGTTACTAGCGGGAACACTGATCACTTGACAGCCGTGTGGGTCGTCAACAGGTAGGCTGTCTTGCACCTGACACAAACAACAGCACGCAGTTACTAGCGGAAACATTGATCACTTGACAGCCGTGTGGGTCGTCAACAGGTAGGCTGTCTTGCACCTGACACAAACAACAGCACGCAGTTACTAGCGGAAACACTGATCACTTGACAGCCATGTGGGTCGTCAACAGGTAGGCTGTCTTGCACCTGACACAAACAACAGCACGCAGTTACTAGCGGGAACACTGATCACTTGACAGCCGTGTGGGTCGTCAAGGCCCATTCACGATTAAACTTAACCGTAAACTTAGGAACTTACAAATCGTTCGTCATACGGTATTTCTCGTTACTGTTCACGATAACATTAAACTTAGTACTGGACAGTAGCAGTAACGTAGAAGTTTGCAAACTCCAAACTTAATTGTTCGAGTTTACAGAAAACATAGGAATCGAATCAGCGCCTAGTTCATACTCACGTAAGACCACCATTTTGGCTGAATGTGTAAAGCCTATTGTTTGTTAACTAGGAAAACGCCATATATGCGTTGTTAGACGCGCGGATGGTAATAGTATTGGTAAAAATGAGTAAAAACTGCTTCGAGTGGTACGCATTTAGCACATATTATGTTTTTACTTCAAAATGGCTGACCCGATCAAGCTGCAAATTTTAATTAATGTGAATCAATACGTAATTCAACTTCACGCGAAATTCCATTTTTGGGGATTTTTTTATTTTTTTCCGCTGTGTTATTCTAATGGGTATTTTTGAAATTACTAGAATTCATAAAAATAAAAGTTACCACCCGATAATGCCACAAAACTATACAGATCTAAGTTAGATGAGGAACCATAACGATAAAAAGTTTGAAGTTGATAGCTGCAGCCGTTTGACCTGTGGAGAACCAACAAAAAAAAACTAAAAAAAGAACACAAAAACAAACACCAATTTTTTTCAGTACAGTATGTCAAATTGGATCCTCGCTAAAGCTCGTCTAATTGATTACGACATTGTAAAAACCGTAATAATTCTTAAATTTTTCATATTATATACATAACCCATGGGAAAATTATTGTAAGCTTATTATAAGCTTTTTTTTTTTAATGCTGCTTAACGACCCCACCAACAGCTAGGTTATACGGGGGTACGAATGAGCGGATGATAATGAAACGATGAAGTGATGATAGGTGAAAGGACGTTTACAAAAACCCATGCCTTATGCGGGACTCGAACCCACGCTCAACGGTGACTTCAGTTACTACCGCTAGCGATAATTGACTTGGCCACCGGGGCGGCTATTATAAGCTTATTCAGTCATTTGGGGACACAGCTTCTGGACTTTGGGGACACAACTTTTAGGTTATGTTGCACTCAAGTGACAGCTGATTGAAAGAGCTGTTTCAGACGTAGGAAGAGTGTCGTGAATAAGGTATCGTTTCAGTAAGTTTTTAGCCAAGATTTAAAGGAATAAGTTGAAGGTCAAGTTTAATCGTGAATGGGCATTTACACTTCCCAACACGTTGCATGCAATATCTCAACAGCATTGCTCCACATTGACACGGGACTTGTACTGACATCTACGGGAGAGATTGTGAAATTGGTGTAGATATTTTTCGCCGACAGAATATGCTAATCTTATTGAAAAATGATATAATATGGTCAGCTGTTCTTCCGAAACACGCGTCTATTTGACGAGCCCCAATAATCATGTGACGGGCCTAACTATAACCATTGACCCCTCAACACAATTGATCATTCAAACCGATATCATTTAATTGAAGTTTAATTTAAGAGGCCCATTCTCAATTGCATTACCGGTACCTCATTCCGCAGACTTGGCAACGGTGTGGTCGATCGCCCGAGTGAGACAGCATGTGATAGACGAGTCCTTGTTTGACCGAGAAGCTCTTTCCGCACATCTCGCACGTGTAGTCCCGGGCGCCCGCGTGACCCTTGCAGTGCGTGACCAGGGCCTGGCGCGACCGTAACCTGGCAACAAGACAAGAGTCCTTGTTTCACCGAGAAGCTCTTTCCGCACATCTCGCACGTGTAGTCCCGGGCGCCCGCGTGACCCTTGCAGTGCGTGACCAGGGCCTGGCGCGACCGTAACCTGGCAACAAGACAAGAGTCCTTGTTTCACCGAGAAGCTCTTTCCGCACATCTCGCACGTGTAGTCCCGGGCGCCCGCGTGACCCTTGCAGTGCGTGACCAGGGCCTGGCGCGACCGTAACCTGGCAACAAGACAAGAGTCCTTGTTTCACCGAGAAGCTCTTTCCGCACATCTCGCACGTGTAGTCCCGGGCGCCCGCGTGACCCTTGCAGTGCGTGACCAGGGCCTGGCGCGACCGTAACCTGGCAACAAGACAAGAGTCCTTGTTTCACCGAGAAGCTCTTTCCGCACATCTCGCACGTGTAGTCCCGGGCGCCCGCGTGACCCTTGCAGTGCGTGACCAGGGCCTGGCGCGACCGTAACCTGGCAACAAGACAAGAGTCCTTGTTTCACCGAGAAGCTCTTTCCGCACATCTCGCACGTTAAGTCCCGGGCGCCCGCGTGACCCTTGCAGTGCGTGACCAGGGCCTGGCGCGACCCTAACCTGGCAACAAGACAAGAGTCCTTGTTTCACCGAGAAGCTCTTTCCTAATGTTTCTCAACGACCCCACCAATAGCTAGGTTATTTGGGGGTACGAATAAGAGCTAATAGATGACAATGAAACTCTGAGGTGATGGGACATTTATTAAACAATGAGGGACTGGAAACTACGCTCAAAGTGACTTCATGTTCTAAAGCGATGCCCTAGACGGCTGAGCTACGGAGGGCAGCCATTTAATACTAGGATAATAATAATCGTACCAACAGCGCCAATGGAAACTGTTCCTTCAAGTACTGATCGAGTATAGGCCTACAGTAAATACTAGATGAACAACAATGGACACATCAAGTATATAAAATTAACAAACAAAGATTGAAGAAATAAATATTTAGACAAATCATTTGAAGTAAAGTGATATCTCAACCTGACGGGTTTGCTGCGTTGAATAGAAATCACATGCAATAAAAACGGTAGAATCGTTATAAACTAGCTGTTGATGGGGTCTACAGTTGAGTGGAACCACCAGAGTGACCTTGGTTGCCTTCGTTCTCTTTGTAATAACATCCTAGGCTCCAACGGACTAGGAACGTTTACTAGACGATGTTTATAATGTGACGACCGACGGGTTAACGACTACAAAAATCAGGTTCACACATTGATAATAAAAAAAATAACAGTAAATCAGAAAAATTGAAAAAAATCACAAAAATTACAGAAAATTTAAAAAAAATGAAGAAAAAAATAATCGAGAAAAAAAAAGAAATCACAAAAATCGAGAAAATCACAAAAAAAAAATCAAGAAAAATCACAAAAATCGAAAAAAAATCGAGGAAGAAAAGACAAAACAATAATATAAGGAAAAATGAAAAAATGAACAATCATGGAAAATGAAAAGAATCACAAGAAGTTAAGAGATAGGCCAATGGTAAATGAAAAAAATCACGAAAAAAAATTGAATTGAATATTTTTTTAAAAATCACGAAAAATTAGAAAAATGAAAAATGAAGAAGAAAAAGAAGGAGAAAAATGAATAGATAAAAATGACAAAAAAATTAAAAAATAACAAAAACAACCAATCAGGTGTACAGTAAGAACTCACTGCTTGCCACACTGGGGGCAGGTGAGGGGTGCGAGGGGGGCCTGGTGCGTGCGGCGGTGGACGTACAGCGAGCCCCGCTGCCTGAACGTCTTCCCGCACAGCCCGCACTGGTGCGGCCGGGCCGTCGAGTGGAACACGCCGTGGCTGGACAGAGACTGGCTCGTAGCAAACGCCTTGCCGCACTCCAGACACCTGCACAAGGCACGACACAACCAGTCATTCAGGGGACGTACATACATTACGTCACAGCTTAGGGGGGGAGGGGGGGTGTCATAATTTGTGACAAGGTGTTACAAGCGGGGGGGGGGGAGACAACTGTGTGACGTACCATTTTTTTGCTCCATATATTTTGTGCCATTCTTATAGGTTCTTACATTATTAGACAAGCTTTAGCAAGGATTCAATTTGACATACTGAAAGAAATTGGTGTTTGTTTTTATGTTTTTTTTTTTAGGTTTTTTGTCGGTTCTCCACAGGTCAAACGGCTACATCTATCAACTTCAAACTTTTTTTCAATATGGTTCCTCATCTAACTTAGATCTGTATAGTTTTGTGGCATTATCGGGTGGTAACTTTTTTTTTTATGAATTTTAGAAATTTCAAAAATACCCCTTAGTGGAAGAAAAAAGAAAATATTTTTATTTTCCCAAAAAAATGAAATTTTGCGGGAAGTTGAATTACATTTTGATACACATTTCTAAAAAATTTCAGCTTGATCGGGTAAGCAATTTTGAAGAAAAAAAATAAAATGTGCTAAATTGGTACCACTCGAAGCAGTTCTTAAACATTACTACCCATACTATTACTATCTGCTCGTCTAACAACGCATATGGCGTTTTCCTAGTACGTACCTGAACTTGTCACGATTCCGATGCAGTCGCACATGGCGGCTGAACTTCCTGTACACGTCATACACTTTGGCACACTCGTTGCAGTGGTATCGGACGGCCTGACCGTGCCGGTCGCGGTGATGATCTTCCAAGCTCCGCGGCGTGTCCAATATCTCCGCGCAATCCGTGCATTGCCACGAGTAGGTCTTGTCCAGGCGGACTCTCTCCGGCGCTTTCTTCACAACAGAGCTGTCCTTCCCCAGACCTTGAACAAGGCTTCGAGGAGATCTTTTTCTTCTCGGTTCGTTCATCATTTCTTGTTTCTAAAGTAATCAAAGGAAATATAATTTAATATGAACCAGCAGCTTGCCTTAAGCTGGGCTTCCATACTAAACGGTATGCGATTCGGACACCGGAATCCGATTTCGTAATGCGATTTTCAGACTGCCATCTCAAGAGTAGATATAGAGCCTCACGTGTTTAGAAATATAAATAACTTTAGAGCTGGGATAAAGAGAAGGTACAATATGAATTAAGAAGAAACACACACAACTTCCGGTAATATCGCAATCCGAAATCGCAAAAAGTAGAGCCGAGCTCAAAAATCGAGTATCGCATCGGAGTCGTCCCTGATTGGTCCGATTTTCAGCATCCGATATCGCAATCCGAATAACGCAGGTATGGAAGGCCAGCATTAAGTGGCAAGTTCCCTACCCTTGACCACGACGGTTTGCCCGCCTCCCTAACCTTCTGCCGGAATTGTTTTACCCTTATTTCATCCCCCTCAAAAACACTTCTACAAAGTTCATTCCAGTCCCTACCCTTCCTATTTATGAAAGAGAACTTACCCACATCTAATCTAGCCCCCTTTATAACTACCGCTCTATTACGTCTTCTCCTGCCCCCATACCCTAGCTCATTCCTTTCAATCAACCTATTCAATTCTCCCCAGCAAATCCAAATGGATATCTTAGGCCTAGGGTAAGAACTAAAATTGCACTTATCACAGATTGTCTGGCTTGAATTGGCAGTCATTGATAACGTCAAAGTAGGGTCAACCTAACCAGCCAATTCAACTTTCGCTCCAAACAAGTTGTCGACACCCGGGTTGCGTTATATAAGCCTACAGGGTTAGGCTGGGGACGAGAATGATGCCGAGGCAGTCTTCTGAATTCGCTGTTCGTCCGCTGAACAAGACAGTAGGCCAATCAGTTTTAGGGTTGTGTTGGGTCTAGGTTAACTTTCTCGAGTTTTATGGGATACTTTAATAATTGTTAGGGTTAGCTTATAGTAAGGTTTGTGTGGAATGGACATCAAGACTGTCATTTTAAGGCTCAAACTTCATGTTTATCTAACCCTAACCATCATCTAGCATGACCCGAAAACAGATCAGCGCTGCTTACTATAGGCCTATTTACCAAGGTTTCCCCCGTCAAATTACAGTCAAACCATCACGGATAAATCCTAATAACCCAAGAAAGTTGACTTTAAAATTCACCAGCACAGCTTACTATAAATTTACCAAAAAAGAGCCCAGCTTACTTGATTATTGTGTCGTTCTTTCTCCAGGATAGATAGAAGGGTGATCTGTGCCGTAGCACTAGTCTCGAAAAACTCGTAGCTATTTTCTAGCATTGCATGGCAATCAGCACAAAGCGTTTTCGGCAAAACATCTTCTGGGCTGACCTAAATGTACATTGTTCAATCAAAAATTACTGGTTGAAAATACAGGCCTTTTCAAACTTTTCAAAGGTATGGTGAAAATCTGACAGGGCTAACATTAGCAATACCTAACCTCACTTACACTAATTTGCAAACATTTCTCGATTTTAGTAGAAATATCCCATTTTAATTCATTTTCTGTAAAGATGACACAGAAATCTTTTTTCTTTTGGGCACACAGGCGACAGAAAACCATATTTTCTTCCATTGTTACTCTGGTTTAGGATTCTAGCTGAGAGAACACTAATCTTTGTTTTGGTTGTTTTGGAGAGCTGTCAAAAATAAAAACAAATCAACCCAAAGACTTTATTATCTGAGTACAACCGAAGAGGATACGAAGCTCTGATCTCTGTAGTAAATAGAGGTTTAAGGTCTTTGATCACGCGTCAGTTTTCACGTTCGCCAAAAATCACAGACATGAGCAACCCAATGTAGAAACTAAATAATAAACAAATGCAGCATTAGGCCTGTATAGGAATGTGTTTAGGGTTTCAAGGGCGAATCGACACCAGGATAAATTTACGCAATTGCAGCATATATTTTTCATTTTTGGCAAATGTCAAGATAAAACTTGGTTAAAGTTTATTGAAAATGATAACAATTTCATAATTATATTGTCTCTTTAAGCAACTTGAACAAATATTTAGCCAAGCATTTTGGGTGCTTGGGGCTGAGATTTAACAATTTATATTATAAGGGACAAGGGTTGTGATAATTTCTACAACATATCGACTAATATAGTGCAGTTCTCAAACCATCCTTAATCACTTACCAGTCAAAGTTCTTGTATGATGCTCATTAGTCGTTAAAGATTGAATATATTCTTGACGGGCATGACAACCCTGCGATTTGCATTTGAAGGTAGCAAATTTTTCAACTTTATATGAAAACGACATATTTTAGATGCATTTTTGGAATTACTTGTGATTTTTTCAAGATTGGTAAATTCTCAGTAAGTCAATGTATTCTTGAGTGATAACGTTGACCACTTCCAGTAATTTCAATAATTTTCAATAATTTCCATTCTTATTTTCACATTAACAACCAACATTCACTACAAATCACTTTGATGGCAGAACAACGTTTGCCGAGTCAGCTACTTCTCAATGAAAATTTTCAATGAAAATTTTCAATATATAATTTCAGCAAAAATTCTTGATTAGAATTTCCAACAGATTGTATGTTACATAGAGCTATCGATACGAAAGCGATCCGTGCTTTCGATACGCTGTCGAGAAATAATAATCTTCCGTCTGTGGTCGATACGCGACGTCGCTACATAGGAAATTTGTAAGAGGTAACTATAATAATAATAATAATAATAAGTCTTTATTTCTTAAAAACACAACACAGTTATACATTTGTTTACATAGTTAGTATTTAAAAGAAAATGGCGAGGTTCGGTGGGATGCCGCTCTTCCAACTAACCATGTTTACATAAGAGAACAATAAGAATAGGTATACTAAAATGAGAATATAATACATAGAATTTTCATTTAATAAACAAAAATAGTGAAGCTATAAAATTTAAATAACTGACAACTAAAAATAAAAATAATTAAAAACAACTACGAATGTCGTTTCCTAACAAATATATGAAGAGACTTGGTAGTAATAAAGCCATTGTATTCTTCTTCACTTAACCATATAAAATATAATTAAACTGAAATTGTTACATTAAAAACAATAATATGTGGTTCTGTTAAATATAATTACAATTATGATACCATAGATAATAATGTTTAAGATAATCCAAATATGGAGGGTATGTGGCTTACTTTTAGGCTTAAGAATAATTTTATCTTCCTGATCCAGTAATAGAAAATGTTTATATTTATTTTTAAACATTCCCAGTGACTTAACTGTTTTAAGATTATTAGGTTGATTATTCCATATTCTTGGACCCATAATTGAAAGAGATGAGGAGGTAGTAGAATTATGATGATTATAAACTAAATTTTCACGTTGACGAGTATTGTGGCTATATGGAGATCTTTAGTTAATGGAGATCTTTAGTTTAGTCAAAACTCAGTTAAATAGATAACAACATGGAGCTTTCGATACAAAAGCGTAGTGCAATGCTGTGACAATCTTACTCAATTACTTGTTGAGATTGTGCTACTTGGGTAGTTACTATTGTCCTCTCACAATTAATTTCTATCAACTGGTGAGAGTTACGATGTTCTAATATTTTTATCAGCCTAACTTCATGATCCATAGATTTTAGGCAAACTTGGCTACAATTGGCTCAGCCGTTCCCAAGAAAAAAGTGTCATGATTTCCAAAAAAATGCAATTTACAGCCAATTTTCAGAAGTGACTTCTGAGATGAAGACAATCGTCCAATTATGTTTACATAATCATCAAGAAGAATTAATTCTTACGGAGAAAATATTCTTTGTTACATTTTAGAACTAGAAAAATACATCTAAGGGAGAAAATTTTCTTTGGGAAATTTTAGAACCAAAATTGATGTCAGAAATCGAATTTGAAAATGGAAAAAAGGCAAACATTCACGCTTTTCGATTTGGCTAAGGCCTTACCATAGCAAATATAGGAAGTTGATTTTCGCTCTTGAATCTTTAAATTGAACTCAACTTTGAGAGATCAGATTTTTGTTGTTTATAATTAGGTCACATCACACATACATCACAATAAAATAACTGAGAGATTCGAGCAAAAATTTCAAACGACAAAACAAATTGACCAAACTACCGGTAAGCTACTTTTGGACATTTCACAATTAATTAGATGAGCGTAGCGTAGACTTTCATTTCACATACCGAAAAAAAATTGGCTTCGTTTTTATGCTTTTTTTTTGTAATTTTGTGCGCGGCATACAGGTCCGGAAAATGGTCCAATCGACTAAAACTTTTTTTGAATATTAGTATCATACCAGAATAGGTTGGGATTGTTTTTCAGAAAAGAATAAGATTTTCAGATAAGAATAACCCAGGGGGGAAATACTTGAAAAACGAAAATTTTCCACAAGCTTTCAAAACAGAATATGGAAACAACTATCACACACATTTTCAATAATTTATACAATTATCGGATGAGGTCTAACGAAGAAAACGCAATAAAAGTGCACATTTCATCGAATATCAGGATCAAAACATGTAATGCAAAGTCTATATGCGACAGGTTGCTCTATAGTTTCAGCAACAAGTTTCAGGTGAGGTTTTTCAACCTCTAGTTTGAAGTAATCCCAAGGCATTGAGTTTCTAACATTACAAACTCAATGCCCAAGGCCTGTAGATGTAGATGGAGCTGACAGAATATTTTTTAATCCCACATTTCCATACTCCTACGCTCATCTAACAACGCACATTCTGCGTTTCTCTAGTGCTATGTATTAATTCAACTCTCATGAAATTATCCCTCTGAATTATATAATGTTTTTTCATTCATATTTCGTAGCTGGCTACTCCAGCCAATCAACAATCCGACAATTCTTCAAAGATCTGCAAAGAGCAAAGAAGCCAAAGAGACTTCAAAGTTCAAAGAGCTATTAAAATGGACATCGGGGAGCTGTTGTCATATAAAGTAAGTTCGAAATATTCAATTTCATGAATGAATTCGTGAAATGACTCAATTGCATTTGCACTCTGTGTTGAAAATGCTACACAGTCACCCCTTTAACAGCACTTCAGAATGTTCCACAAGAACAGAAATAGGCCTAAATTAAAGTGATGCATTGACATAACCTCACTTCTGCGTAGGACTCATATAGGCTATCTTAGGCCTATTATGTAAAATACGCTTGCTAGGCCAACACACAATTTTGTTGAGGATTGTAGGCGTAGGCCTAGGCAAAGTGTTCATCATTTCACTATTATTCTATGATTTAGACCAAAGACTTCGATGAATGTATACGCTGTAGGCCTAGCAATTTGTTTTGGGGTTATGTAAGGTGGTAGGCCTAGGCATTGAATTTGAAATGGCCTAGGCCTAGGCCATTGAGTTTGTCTCTGGCCTAGTCATTGAGTTTGTAGTATAGGCGTAGGCAGGCATGCAGTGGGGCCAGGGCGGTCCGGGGCGGCGCCCTGGTACTTTTTTGGGGGGCTGGGCGTAGCCCTGCTTCCAATTTTAGAGCGGAGGCAGGGCGATGTAGGGCGCCGATCTTTAGTAATCTGTTATTTTATATCTAATCATGGGACAAAGTTAATAGCAATATAAAAATCGAGTGATAATGATAAAATCAACTTGGGCAGTCCCAGTCTGCCAGCGGCCCAGCCACGTGCTAGAATTACAAGTACCAAAACTTACTGAATATAATTGTTTAAAAATACAATTTTCCAATTTTTCCCTCGCGGAGCATTGTGGGGGGGGGGGGAACCCACCAACAATTAGGAATCGCATTGACTGCTATTTGAATTACATAATTATCGATCTTTATGCGAAATTTTGGGGCGCACCTTGTTATTTTTACGACAGCATCACTGCCGGGGCAGACGTCGCGATGCCACCGCCGTGGTACTTCATTCATCTTTTACGACTGCATCACTGGGCGTAGGCCTACTGCCTACTACAAACTCTATGGCCCAGGCCTAGTGGATGTTGGTTATGGCATTGAGTTTGTAGGCCTAGTGTTATATAGAGGGAAAGACCTACGGTAGTTAAATTTAATAGTCGATGAAAAATGGCAGTAGTATTGTTTCGTAGCGCTAGAGCGTGACCGACAACTACTCGATCTATGATGCCAAACCACGATCTTCCCAAGTGCTTGTTGGCAATATATCAGTTGGCACTTCAAGTTGTAGGCCTATATACCGACCTCAATGCAGACAATATACCCGTGCAAAATGGGCAAAGCTTAGGCCTACGATAAATTCATCAGACTTACAACCTTCAAACCTCGGCTAACTCATTGCTTTAGTATTTGCTGAAGTCAGGTTCGAGTCTCGCTTAAGTCATGAGTTTTTGTCAACTTCCTTTCACCAAACATCACTTCATCATTTCATTAATAGGCCTATATGCTCATTTGTGAGCCTATAGCCCCATGGATAGAACCTAGCTGGGTCGTTGAGAAACATTAGAAACAAAACAATCTTCAAGAGTCCATGCGATCTTGAGGAACAAAATTCAGGAACCTAGGTGTACTTTTCCAACATTATTTAGGTGGTTCCTGACTTGGATCTACTGTACATAGATTCGGTTCAACTATTGATGTAACAAATATCTGTTACTCACTCCACTAGCATTAGAGGACATTAACTACGTCTATCTCACTGGCGGGAAACGTTTAGCCTAATTATTTCAGCCTGAAACAATTGAAACACGCTGATAAAAATGTAGATTTTGTGCAGAAACTATTCAGTTCCCACCCGGATCTGTCGGATTGCATCTGAGCAGGGTAAACGGCCTGCAACTCCACGCCAATAACAAGGCGGTTTTCTGTCTCATTACTGTTTTGACTGAAACGATTTAGGGTATTTAGTAGTGATGCCTTCGGGTACCCGGGTACCCGTCTAGGTTCCGGGTAATTGTGTTAACCAGTACCTATAATATAGAAAATAACTTTTATAAATCACTCAAGCTACCGAGAGAAATTCAACTTCGCATTCTACATAAGTTTTTTCACCTCCCTTCCCAGACCTCCCTCAACTTGTCATAATGCGCTCGTCAAATCTAGTCGCACCACCTACCGTTATATGTGGTCACACGTGCAGTGTACTGAATCCCTCTCCTGTCAACCGCTCTCTAGTTACCATGCCAAATACTATTCTTTACCGAGAACTGAGAAGCATATACAGTCCTATAGTTTTTAGTTTTTAGTTTTATTTAGTTTTTTAAATTACCCGTGTAATACCCGGGTAATTTCGGCGGGTACCCGGTTCGTAATTTGTTACCCGCAGGCATCACTAGTATCTAGGGTATAACCCTTTTAAACTAGAGATCATTTGGCTAAACTATTACCCAGGCTCTGTAGTATTCATGGACATGATGTGATAGTAAAGACTAATGCTCCGTTGCAGCCTCCAAACACCCCGAAGCGGAGCGCTGAAGAAGCTGAAGACCGCCATGGCCACCAACCTCGCAGCAGTAAGTCACGCAAGCTTGTCAAGTCTGAGGATCGCGAGAGGAGAGAGCCCGAGAGGAGAGAGCCCGAGAGAAGAGAGCCCGAGAGGAGAGAGCCCGAGAGGAGAGAGCCCGAGAGGAGAGAGCCCGAGGGGGAACCGTTGGCCACGCAGATGTCGGCCGAGGAGCGCGAGAGGATCATCAAGATGGTGGAGGAGGAAGAGCTGACGGTAGGACAACACGTTAATTAGACGAGCTTTAGCGAGGATTCAATTTGACGTACTGAAAAAAATTGGTGTTAGTTTTTTTTTTTTTTTTTTTTTTTTTTTAGTTTTTTTTGTCGGTTTTCCACAGGTCAAACGGCTACAGTTATCAACTTCAAACTTTTTTTCAATATGGTTCCTCATCTAACTTAGATCTGTATAGTTTTGTGGCATTATCGGGGGGTAACTTTTTTTTTTATGAATTTTAGAAATTTCAAAAATACCCATTAGAATAACATGGCGGAAAAAAAAGAAAACATTTTTATTTTCCCCAAAAAATGAAATTTTGCGTGAAGTTGAATTACATTTTGATACACATTTCTAAAAATTTTCAGCACGATCGGGTCAGCCATTTTGAAGAAAAAACATAAAATGTGCTAAATTGGTACCACTCGAAGCAGTTTCTACCCATACTATTACTATCCGCTCGTCTAACAACGCATATATGGCGTTTTCCTAGTAATAATAATAATAGGCCTATCGTTTATTTTGTCATATGGATTCATAATACATAATATCAGAATATTTATTAAGTTAGCAGTAGGCCTACAGACTATTAATTTTCTTTTATAAAATATGATAAGATAAACATGTATAATGAAATGGTGAAATGGTCGAGGCTCAACAGGTTAGAGGACATTTTAAAGTTTAAAGGGTCTTATAGTGTATTGAAGGATTGTTTATTTTTCAAAGGTTGTTTTTATATTATGAAAGTTTATTTTAAAAATTGTTCACGGAAGTCTATTTTATATTCAAGGTTATTTATTATTAATTTTTGATCATAGTCCTCTATATTATCTTCAAAGTAATCGTTAATGGACTTATAACATTTAATAGTTTTATGTCTGAAAGTGTGTACGGTATTGATAATATGTTTTTTATTGCCGATGGTCAGGGACGTCGTTAGGATTTGTGTATGGGGGGGGGGGGGGGCGCAGGTTGGGCACTAGACGCGCACTAAAATGGGGTCTGGAGCCCCACAGTGAATTTTTTATACCATTTTTAAAGAGATTTGGTTGATTTACAAGCAATTTTGGAGGCGAATATTTGAATCACTATGGATATTTTCGAAGTTATTCTCAATAATTGATTCATGCAGATATTTTAGCCATTTTGCGATTTACTCCTCCCCACCAAAGCCCCGCAGAGAATTTTCTGAAATATGGTATTTTTTAAGTGATTGTGGCAATGTGCAAGCAGTTTTGGAGGGTAATAGTTGAACCATTATGGACATTTCCAAAGTTATTTTCAATCGATACGGTAGTATTCTGGACAATTTCGGAGTTATTTTCGTGATATCTCCCAGCAAAATATTTCATTGAGTGTTATTCGTAGGTCAACACGAGTCAACATACATAGGCCGTATATATTTTTTTAGAAGGATGAATTATTGGAGGGGCACAAATGACGATTGGTGAGGCGCCCCCCCTTGAACCCCCTAACGACGTCCCTGCCGATGGTAATTTGTTATAAAGTTTTATATTGATGAAATTTAATTTTTTTGACCAAATTTTGTACTATCAGCGATTAATATGGATATTTGTTTTCGTTCTTGTATTGTGAGTGTGTACATCTGTGTTTGAATTTAAAGAATTAATATTTTTATTTCACACACAAAATTGTTTCATGCTGTCACATGGCAGTCATAATGGCTGTTACGTTTCCTAGAAATAATCAGACCTTAATGTTCATAGACTAGGCAAACGCAAGATGTGCGTTGTACGATGAGCGAGATGTCTATACTAGGCAAACGCAGGATGTGCGTTGTACGATGAGCGAGATGTCTGTATAAAGTATAATCGAAAACTCTACAAACCTTGATCAATTGAAATGAACTTCATCCGATGTCAATGAATCTAGAAAGCCGTGACTTCGACAATGCAACATTTTTCAACTAATATTTCTATCTTTCCGATGAATAAAATACATTTATTATATTATTTTCTCCAAAACGGCTGGTCCGAATATCAAACCAAATTTTTATTCATGTATATTATTCTTGTGTTCACATTTGTGGAAAATTTGAATCATATTGAAGAGATTTTATTGCTCAATTTTTTCCGCTCAGCCAAATCTTATGGGGTTTTTAGAAACTTCTAAATGATGTTTCTCAAAAATGGTCCAACCGATTAGACCTCAAAACTATACAGTTCTAAGTTGGATAAGTTTGCATATAAAAAAAAAGTTTCATGTCGATCGGTCAAACCCTGCGACCTGTGCAGTGCTTAAAAAAAAAAAAAAAAAAAAAACGCACAGACAAAGTTCCGTGAGAGTTCAGTGAAAATCTTCGCTACGCTCATCTAAAAATACTTGAATCAAATAGAATGTAATAAATTGTATTTTCAATGAATTGACAATTGATTTACCAAACAGATTAGGCCCTGGATTAAAATTAAAAATCATCGATTGATTTGAGGTATATGGCTCAAAATTGTAATTGTTCAACATTAATAAATTAAATAGAAATTAATAGTTTTAGGTATAATAATCTGACTAGATTGAAATCAAATGAATTGAATTTATTTCAAAATTATTCTTCAAAATTTAAACCATGATCAATCACTCAGGCCTAATATAGAAATTGTATACAGAGAAACCTCTATCGATCCATTGTTTTCCAAGGGACCAGGAAAATAACGATCCATCCAGGAAAATTTAGCATTGATTATATGGGAGTGGGGTGAGAAGAAATGAATGATACAAGCAGGAAAACGATAGATCCGGGAACGATGCATAGAGGTTTCACTGTAAATATTTTTTTGAAAAAACAAACAAAAAAATACAAAATTTCAAAGTTGAATTTGATCCATAGCTCATGAATTATATTCTAATACTGTATATATCATTATAAGTTAACTGAAATATTTGTAAAAGTGCTGCTTGTCGATGCATGATGACCCGCCGACAGCGTCATGTGATTGGCTGCCGTGGTTTCAGGGGGAGGTGCTAGACGAGTCTGCGCTCAAGAGAATGATTCTCCTGTTCGAGAAGCGGGCTCTCAGGAACCAGGAGATGCGAATCAAATTCCCAGAAAATCCAGAAAAGTAAGTCAGTCTCGTTTGGCTCGAGAGACGTGTGCAAATAGCAGTTGCTTTAAAAGCAGTGAAAGTTTCTCTGATTTCCTTCGCGTTTCACTATTTCCATGTTTCAGAGGGCTACAAACGTCTGATTCTGTTGTTCATTTTTATTATTATTATTATTATTATTATTATTATTATTAAACTCTTGCAATTGCACATAAATGCGCGGTGGCAAGTTCCCTATCTATCCTATCCTACCACCTCCCTAACCTTCTGACGGAGTAGCTTCAACCCTATTCCATCCCCCTCAAATATACTTCTACTAAGCCCATTCCAGTCCCTACCTGTCCTATTCAAGAAAGAGAACTTACCGACATCTAACCTAGCCCCCTTTATAACTACCGCTCCACCATGACCTCTCCTACCCCCATACCCTAACTCATTCCGTTCAATCAGCCTATTCAACTCACCCGGCCCCCTTCTCCTTCCATTACCCGGAAGAAATTACATATCCGATCCTCCTTTCCAGTGGTGTAGTCGTACAAAATGAAGTGCCAGGGCGGTGGCATCAAGACGTACCCCGTCAGTGGTGCTGTCGTGAAAATAACGAGGTATACCCCAAAATTTCGCATATAGATCGATATGGAATTTAAATAGCAGTCAATGCGATTCCTAGGTGGTGGCGGGTTAGCCCCCACAACGCCCCGGGAGGAAAATTTTGAAATTTGTTTCTGTGAACATTCAGTAAGTTTTGGAACTTGTAATTCTAGCACGTGTCTAGCCGACTGGCCATTATTACTAGATTTTTATTTTAATATGTACTTTGTCCCATGATGGATATATAAAATAACAGCAAGATTACCAAGATCGGCGCCCCACGCCGCCCTGCCTCAGCTTTAAAATGGCAAGCAGGGCTAAGCCCTGCCCTTCAAAAAAGTACCAGGGCGCCGCCCTGGACCGCCCCGGTCTGCATGCCTGCTCCTTTCTCCGTCTTTCCAATTCCTGCCATCCCAAGTCTTGGATCATCTCAGATGGGCTCTCCAATATTCTTAACCCCCCCTCCCTCCCCTCTTCATTCTCCCCCCCCTTTCCACCTCCTAACCCTACCTGTTGTTTCAATGAGTTAGCAATATGAACGCTATGTTCCGAGCGAAAGCGTCATAGACACTATTTATCCCAATACTAGGCCTACGTGAGATGTAGAAGAGTAAAGCTAGTTGGGAAATCTGGAAAACCAAAGTGCTTCTATATACACAGGTGGCAGATTGGGGCTCGGTATTTATTTAATTATTTATTTATTTATTATATCCTGACAATAGATTGATTACATGGATATGAGCCACTTCAAAGTTATTACAAAAATACAAGACACGTATTCAAATATACATATATGTATGAAAAAATAAAATAATGATGATAAATTAAAATTAAATAATAAGTCTCAGACATAGGCCTACATGCAACTAAAAGATTAATAAGAGGATCGGCACATGCAGCGCAGTGGTTAACGCACTCGCTTCGTTTGATCCGGGAAGCGAGGGGAATTCCGAACCCAGTTCGATCCCCGCCGCCGACCATCTTTACAGGGGTTCTCATGGTTTACCTCTGTAGTCTAGACTAATGCCGGGATGGTTCCCACAATGAGTCGGCCATGACCGCTTCCTTCCCACTATCCTTCCCATTACCCAAGAACATTCATCTCATCATCCCATCATCTCATTAATCATCCATCCAACGCCATTAGATCTTCGCTATCATAACAGTGCGTCGTTATACCCAATATATGTCCATGTGTCCTCCTAATTTCCTTTAGGTGCCCGACCTCTACCCCGTGATGGTCAGCCTGCACGCGGTCACAAGAGCTTGTTGCCACGGAAGTGTTGAGTGAGGTTATGTGTGGCCAGGTTCATGGAGTCCGAGAAGGAGCTAGCGGAGACGCTGCAAGAGCTGCACGTGATCGCGACGGTGCCCGACCTCTACCCCGTGATGGTCGGCCTGCACGCGGTCACAAGAGCTTGTTGCCACGGAAGTGTTGAGTGAGGTTATGTGTGGCCAGGTTCATGGAGTCCGAGAAGGAGCTAGCGGAGACGCTGCAAGAGCTGCACGTGATCGCGACGGTGCCCGACCTCTACCCCGTGATGGTCTGCCTGCACGCGGTCACAAGAGCTTGTTGCCACGGAAGTGTTGAGTGAGGTTATGTGTGGCCAGGTTCATGGAGTCCGAGATGGAGCTAGCGGAGACGCTGCAAGAGCTGCACGTGATCGCGACAGTGCCCGACCTCTACCCCGTGATGGTCAGCCTGCACGCGGTCACAAGAGCTTGTTGCCACGGAAGTGTTGAGTGAAGTTATGTGTGGCCAGGTTCATGGAGTCCGAGATGGAGCTAGCGGAGACGCTGCAAGAGCTGCACGTGATCGCGACGGTGCCCGACCTCTACCCCGTGATGGTCTGCCTGCACGCGGTCACAAGAGCTTGTTGCCACGGAAGTGTTGAGTGAGGTTATGTGTGGCCAGGTTCATGGAGTCCGAGATGGAGCTAGCGGAGACGCTGCAAGAGCTGCACGTGATCGCGACGGTGCCCGACCTCTACCCCGTGATGGCCAGCCTGCACGCGGTCACAAGAGCTTGTTGCCACGGAAGTGTTGAGTGAGGTTATGTGTGGCCAGGTTCATGGAGTCCGAGATGGAGCTAGCGGAGACGCTGCAAGAGCTGCACGTGATCGCGACGGTGCCCGACCTCTACCCCGTGATGGTCGGCCTGCACGCGGTCACAAGAGCTTGTTGCCACGGAAGTGTTGAGTGAGGTTATGTGTGGCCAGGTTCATGGAGTCCGAGATGGAGCTAGCGGAGACGCTGCAAGAGCTGCACGTGATCGCGACGGTGCCCGACCTCTACCCCGTGATGGCCAGCCTGCACGCGGTCACAAGAGCTTGTTGCCACGGAAGTGTTGAGTGAGGTTATGTGTGGCCAGGTTCATGGAGTCCGAGATGGAGCTAGCGGAGACGCTGCAAGAGCTGCACGTGATCGCGACGGTGCCCGACCTCTACCCCGTGATGGCCAGCCTGCACGCGGTCACAAGAGCTTGTTGCCACGGAAGTGTTGAGTGAGGTTATGTGTGGCCAGGTTCATGGAGTCCGAGATGGAGCTAGCGGAGACGCTGCAAGAGCTGCACGTGATCGCGACGGTGCCCGACCTCTACCCCGTGATGGTCGGCCTGCACGCCGTCCCGTCGCTGCTGGAACTGCTGGCGCACGAGAACACGGATATCGCGGTGGCGGTGGTGGACTTCATTCAGGTGACAGCGACAGCTAGGTTACGCGGGGGTCGCTCGACCCGGCACGGGTATTCAGCTATACTAGGAAAACGCCATATGCGTTGTTAGACGAGCGGATAGTAATATTACAGGTATGAATGGTTAAGAACTGCTTCGAGTGGTACCAATTTAGTACATTTTATGTTTTTTCTTCAAAATGGCTGACCTGATCAAGCTGAAAATTCTGAGAAATGTGTATCAAAATGTAATTCAAATTCACGCAAAATTTCATCTTTTTGGAAAATAAAAATATTTTCTTTTTTTCCGCTATGCTTTTCTAATGGGTATTTTTGAAATTTCTAAAATTCATAAAAAAAAAGTTACCCCCCGATAATGCCACAAAACTATACAGATCTAAGTTAGATGAGGAACCGTATTGAAAAAAAGTTTGAAGTTAATAGCTGAAGCCGTTTGACCTGTGGAGAACCAATAAAAAAAACATATATAAAAAAAACATAAAAACGAACACCACATTTTTTTCAGTATGTCAAATTTAATCCTCGCTAAAGCTCGTCTAATTAGAGTGTGTTATTGAACACAATATAATTGAAATGCCAGTGTGGCGTCAAGCCGAGTCTAACGTGTAATGCCCTGGCTAGGAGCTGACGGACGTTGATATATTGACGGAGAGCACCGACGGGGCCGACGCCCTGATTGACGTGCTGCTGAACCAGCAGGCTTGCTCGCTATTGGTCCAGAACCTGGAGAGGCTGGACGAACAGGTCAAGGAGGAATCGGACGGGGTCCACAACACTCTGGGTAAGCTGGCTGTTCCGCAGACGAGATCATAGAGCTTGTAAGGCTAGAGAACGTAAGTCGCGTGCTGCGGTACAGTGCGTTGTTGAACCTTATACTCTCACACATTTTCTGTTTCTATTTCAATTGATTATTATTTTGATTACCGGTATTTCTTTTGTTTCACTACATTGAAACCTCGATGCATCGTTCCCGGATCGATCTTATCCTGCTTGTATCATTCATTTTTTCTCATCCCACTCCCATACAATCAATGTTGAATTTTCCTGAGTGGATCGTTTTCCTGCATCGATGGTTTTATTTTCATGGTCCCTTGAAAAACGGCTACTCTGTATCACCGCAAATTGAAATTCCGTTCCGTCACAAAATGAAAATGTAAAAATCAACCCCTACAGTTCAAATTACGAAATTACGTACAGTAGACGAAAATTGTTGAATTCAGTAAACCCTCATTAATTGAAACTGTGATGATTTTAATTTTGCTCTAATTGGAATAATAGATTTGGCCTGTTGAAAGGTTTCACATGTCATCGTGTGATGACCTCAATATCCGACCACCCTGCATACATGTCAGGTTCAACCCTTATTTCTGCACACAATAGGAACGACCTTGGTTGATTTTCCTTTTCTCCCCATTCCTATCATTTTCATTGCATTTCTCTAACAGTGTTGTTGTCTTGGTAGTAGGGGTGAAGTGGAAAGAGAGGTTACTGAGTGAACTCGCCAGTAAGTTAGTTGACCTACGGACAATCATAGGGTAACCACCTACGGGTGCCCTGCTCCTTTCTATAGCGTGTATTTATACGTAAATAAACACCATCAATTCAAATTGTAATACTAGGAAAACGCCATATACCGTATTGTCCCGAATATAAGCCGACCCCCAAACTTTTAGATCAACAATTGAGAAAAGGGTCTTTCTCCTTTTCCACGTAAATCGTCACTCTTCCGAGTTAGAATTTAGTCAATTTCGTATTGCGCGCGTGAGGAAGCTATGCCAACTGCGTGTGAGAAACCGTTGCTAGGGGCCTCACGATCGTGTGTACTCGGCTAGTGCCGATGACGCGCGATCGTCATATGGCCCGCCTACTCGTCAAGGTCTGACAAGACGATGCAGATAACAGCTCAGCGTGCCTTTGTTTATTACTGCGCGTCAAATAAAATTGATGGGTAATGGGAAAATGATGCTTCTTCATGATAAAACATTTATTAAACGTGTTTTTAGAGCAATATTTTGCAGTTTCAAGTCGATTCCATTGTTAAGAGTGTGCATGTGTAGTGCGCCCAATCATATTCAGTAAAAAACGTGTTTTTGACCGATTTTAGGCCGAGATCCGCATATAAGCCGAGGGTGACTTTTGGACTCGCAATTTTGAGAAAAACCCTCGGCTTATATTCGGGACAATACGGTATGCGTTGTTAGACGAGCGGACATTTAAGTTATAAATGGGTCAAAACTGCTTCGATTGGTACCAATTTAGCACATTTTATGTTTTTTCTTCAAAATGGCTGACCCGATCAAGCTGAAAATTTCCAGAAATGTGTATCAAAATGTAATTCAACTCGACGCAAAATTTCATTTTTTGGAAAATATATATTTTTTTTTTTCCGCTATGTTATTCTAATGGGTATTTTTGAAATTTCTAAAATTCAGAAAAAAAAAGTTACCACCCAATAATGCCACAAAACTATACAGATCTAAGTTAGATGAGGAACCATATTGAAAAAAGTTTGAAGTTGATAGCTTTAGCCGTTTGACCTGTGGAGAACCAACAAAAAAAATGAAAAAAAAAATTAATAATAAAAACACCAATTTTTATCAGTACGTCAAATTGAATCCTCGCTAAAGCTCATCTAATAAATGTTCCATGAAATAAAAAGTGTTCTTGTGATGATATCGTTGGTCCGCTTAGTAAAAATGGAAACCTTACCAAAATACTCTGCTATCAACACTATTCTATTAAAATGACACTGAACTACTTTTTGCTTTTTTTTTAAACTTTTTTCCCGTTTTGCTCTACTCAAATTTTTATAAACTGTATACTTAAACTGAAAATTCGCCATTGTTGAAATAAGAAATAGTATTTAGAATAAACTGTCACGGGACCAATGGTCCAAAGCTCTAATAAAATGAATAAATAATAAATAAATAATCATTACAGTGTGTCGTTAAATAAATGTTCCATGAAATGAAAAAGGTATTTGTGATGATATCGTTGGTCCGTATCGTTGGGGTTTTGTGATGATATCGTTGGTCCGTATTACTGGTATTTGTGATGATATCGTTGGTCCGTATCGTTGGGGTTTTGTGATGATATCGTTGGTCCGTATTGTTTGTCAGCCATCTTGGAGAACCTGCTTGAGTTCCGTCCGGAGATGAGCGTTGACGCGGCCCGCCAAGGTCTGATGCAGTGGCTGCTCCGGCGTCTGCGCGTCAAGCTCCCGTTCGACGCCAACAAGCTGTACGCCAGCGAGATCCTGTCAATACTGCTGCAGGACACGGCCGAGAACCGTCAGCTGCTGGGAGACCTCGAGGGCATTGACGTGCTGCTGCAACAGCTGGCGGTGAGGCGGCACTCACGTCAAACAAATACAGATTGATTGTAGTGATGCCTTCGGGTACCCGGGTACCTGGGTCGGGTACGGGTAATGCATTACCCGGGTAATATTCTGTTACCCAAGTACCCGTCTAGGTTCCGGGTAATTGTGCTAACCAGTACCTTTAATATAGAGAATAACTTTTATAAATCACTCAAGCTACCAAGAGAAATTCAACTTCGCATTCTACATAAGTTTTTTCACCTTCCTTCCCAGACCTCCCTCAACTTGTCATAATGCGCTCGTCAAATCTAGTCGCACCACCTACCGTTATCTGTGGTCACACGTGCAGTGTACTGAATCCCGCTCCTGTCAACCGCTCTCTAGTTGCCATGCCAAATACTATTCTTTACCGAGAACTGAAAAGATTATGAAACGTCAGAACCACGGAACTAGACAGCGGATGACGTTGATACGTTTTTTTTAAATTACCTGGGTAATACCCGGGTAATTTCGGCAGGTACCCGGTTCCTAATTTGTTACCCGGAGGCATCACTAGAATTGACAGCGCCACCCCAGGGCCCGGTGGCTAAGTTATCGCTAGCGGTAGTAACTGAAGTCACCGTTGGGCGTGGGTTCGAGTCCCGTATAAGACATGGGTTTTTGTAAACGTCCTTGCACCTATCATCACTTCATCGTTTCATAATCATCCGCTCATTCGTACCCCCGTATAACCTAGCTGTTGGTGGGGTCGTTAAGCAGCATCATGAATTTAAAAAAAAATGATTGTGACAGCGAATTACAAAAAGGAAAATTGTCAATATAGCCAATTATTCATTGAGGTACAACAATACTGTTGGTAACGAAGGGTAATGGCTGACTTATGAAGTTGGTATCGTTGATTGATTTTCCCTTTTTTCTAATCAACAAATTTATTTTTTGTAAAATCGGAACTTACGCTTACTGAACAAGGGCCTTACTCCTGTACCATGTGACTGTGTTGAGTGATCGCTCAACCCAACCGTCGTATGTACCGTCGTATGTACCATGAATGGAGATATATATATATATATATATATATATATATATATATATATATATATATATATATATATATATATATATATATATATATATGAACTTCTCCGAAACGGCTCGACCGAGTGTCGTGAAATTCCTCACGCACATTCGATAAGACTGGTAGAAGGTCCTAAAGTATACAAGATCTTCCGCCAAGCTTTTATCCAAAAAATTGGCACTTCAAGGACAACATCAGGAATGGCGTTGTTCAATGACATTAATAATATTAATAATAAATTTATTTATTCAATATTAACAATTTTACATGTTGTTGAACAAGTCGTTGAGAGTAATAATAATAAATTGATGGTACAAGTACATTAAAATTGAGAATTTAGATACTCAGCTGTATCTAACGGCGTACGGCGTACACAAGGTCCGCCGCACTCGGCAACACATTTGCGGGGGTACACGCTAGATAGCGCCTGATCCGCCATCACCTTATTCTCCCATCAACAACCAACATTCACTACGAATCACTTCGATGGCAGAACAACTTTTGCCGAGTTGGCTAGTATATACTAATATATATATATATATATATATATATATATATATATATATATATATAGGTATATATGTATAGGATGAGAGTAAAATGTCAAAATGTTTTCCCTCTGACGTGGTTCAATTGCTTGCGTCTTGTAACTGACGCTTGCTTGCAGTTCTACAAGCGTCACGACCCCACCAGCGTGGAGGAGCAGGAGATGATGGAGAACCTGTTCAACTGCCTGTGCTCGTGCCTCATGCACGCTCCCAACAGAGACAGGTTCCTGCGGGGGGAGGGGCTGCAGCTCATGAACCTCATGCTCAGGTGAGTCTCTCTCTCTCTCTCCCTCCCCCCCCACCCTCTGTCTCACGCTGTTGTTGTCCGATGCCGCAGGGAGAAGAAGCTGTCTCGTAACGGCTCGTTGAAGGTCCTCGACCACGCGATGTCGGGTGCGGACGGCAAGGAGAACTGCAACAAGTTCTCTCTCTCTCTCTCCCCCCCACCCTCTGTCTCACGCTGTTGTTGTCCGATGCCGCAGGGAGAAGAAGCTGTCTCGCAACGGCTCGTTGAAGGTCCTCGACCACGCGATGTCGGGTGCGGACGGCAAGGAGAACTGCAACAAGTTCTCTCTCTCTCTCTCTCCCACCCACCCACCCTCTGTCTCACGCTGTTGTTGTCCGATGCCGCAGGGAGAAGAAGCTGTCTCGTAACGGCTCGTTGAAGGTCCTCGACCACGCGATGTCGGGTGCGGACGGCAAGGAGAACTGCAACAAGTTCTCTCTCTCTCTCTCCCCCCCCCACCCTCTGTCTCACGCTGTTGTTGTCCGATGCCGCAGGGAGAAGAAGCTGTCTCGCAACGGCTCGTTGAAGGTCCTCGACCACGCGATGTCGGGTGCGGACGGCAAGGAGAACTGCAACAAGTTCTCTCTCTCTCTCTCCCCCCCCACCCTCTGTCTCACGCTGTTGTTGTCCGATGCCGCAGGGAGAAGAAGCTGTCTCGCAACGGCTCGTTGAAGGTCCTCGACCACGCGATGTCGGGTGCGGACGGCAAGGAGAACTGCAACAAGTTCTCTCTCTCTCTCTCTCCCCCCCACCCTCTGTCTCACGCTGTTGTTGTCCGATGCCGCAGGGAGAAGAAGCTGTCTCGCAACGGCTCGTTGAAGGTCCTCGACCACGCGATGTCGGGTGCGGACGGCAAGGAGAACTGCAACAAGTTCTCTCTCTCTCTCTCTCCCCCCCCACCCTCTGTCTCACGCTGTTGTTGTCCGATGCCGCAGGGAGAAGAAGCTGTCTCGCAACGGCTCGTTGAAGGTCCTCGACCACGCGATGTCGGGTGCGGACGGCAAGGAGAACTGCAACAAGTTCTCTCTCTCTCTCTCCCCCCCCACCCTCTGTCTCACGCTGTTGTTGTCCGATGCCGCAGGGAGAAGAAGCTGTCTCGCAACGGCTCGTTGAAGGTCCTCGACCACGCGATGTCGGGTGCGGACGGCAAGGAGAACTGCAACAAGTTCTCTCTCTCTCTCTCTCTCCCCCACCCTCTGTCTCACGCTGTTGTTGTCCGATGCCGCAGGGAGAAGAAGCTGTCTCGTAACGGCTCGTTGAAGGTCCTCGACCACGCGATGTCGGGTGCGGACGGCAAGGAGAACTGCAACAAGTTCTCTCTCTCTCTCTCTCTCCCCCACCCTCTGTCTCACGCTGTTGTTGTCCGATGCCGCAGGGAGAAGAAGCTGTCTCGTAACGGCTCGTTGAAGGTCCTCGACCACGCGATGTCGGGTGCGGACGGCAAGGAGAACTGCAACAAGTTCGTCGACATCCTCGGCTTGCGGACCATCTTCCCGCTCTTCATGAAGACTCCCAAACGCAACCGGAAGCGCGTGCTCACCGCGGAGGAGCACGAAGGTACGCCTTTTTTTGGTTCCAGCAAGATAAACCATGAATAGTACAACGAAATGATGATAAATCTTCTACTAAGAGCCGATTGTACCAACTGATGATTAAATATTAATTAGTTAATCATCACTTATGGTACAAAAATAGCATATGTATCCAAGGATAATAACAAGTTAATTTGTTGATTTTTGCTTAATTCAATAATCATCAGTTGGTACAACCGGATCTAAGATCATTAGACGAGCTTTAGCAAGGATTCAATTTGACGTACTGAAAAGAATTGGTGTTTGTTCCTACTTAGTTTTTTTTTAGTTTCTTTTTCTTTTTTCTTTTTCATGTTTTTTGTTAGTTCTCCATAGGTCAAATGGCTACAGCTATCAAGTCCAAACTTTTTTTCAATATGGTTCCTCATCTAACTTGGATCTGTATAGTTTTGTGACATTATCGGTTGGTAACTTTTTTTTTTACGAATTTTAGAAATTTCAAAAATACTCTTCGACGGTACCACTCGAAGCAGCTTTCACCCATTTTTACCCATACTAATACTATCCGCTCTTATAACAATGCATATATGGCGTTTTCCTAGTTTAGCTCCGCGCAGAATTTCATTTTTGTGGAAAATGAAAATATATTTTTTTTCCCGCCGTATTATTCTAATGGGTATTTTAGAAATTTCTAAAATTCATAATAATAAAACTTACCACACGATAATGCCACAAAACTTTATAGATCCAAGTTAGATGAGGAGCCACAGTGAAAAAAAGTTAAAACTTGATAGCTGTAGCCGTTTGACCTGTGGGAAACTGCCAAAAAAACATTAAAAAAAGAAGAAGAATCTAAAAAAAAAAAGGTAGAAATAAACACCAATTTTTTTCAGTATGTCAAATTGAATCCTTGCTAAAGCTCGTCTAATGATCTTAGTAGAAGATTTATCATCATTTCGTTGTACTATTCATAGTTTTTCTTGCTGGAACCAAAAAATCATGGTCTATATTATCATTTTATTTTCTTCCAAAGGATATATAGGCCTACATGTAAGGATTATAATGTAACATCTATGGAAAGTCAATCGTACAGTTTAAACAATAACACAAATTATTATTAAAATTCATTCATAAATAATCAATCATTCATCCATATTGACAAGAAAAAATACCGTATTTAGGGCCTACACGCATATAAGATGCACCGGCTTATAAGACGCACCCCTACTTTTCAGGTTCCATTTTTGGAAACCTTTTTGTTTACTCATATAAGACGCAGTATCATATTCCCAATATTTGGTGTCATAAACATGATTCAGGAGACCTTGTAACCACAAAAGAAGGTTCCAGTCTCTTTACCCTACACCAGATCCACTCTATTAGACAATAAACAATATTGATAATATATCTTCCAAGTTAGGATTCATTTTTATCCATCCTATAGTGTTGAAAGAGTAGCGCCCTATAGACTCAGTTATCACCCATAGCACACTTAGAGGCAAGTATTGTTGATTGATGATAAACAGATCTGTCAAAGTGTGTGTCTTGGTATTCAGTGTAACATGATCCAGAGTCTGACCTCCTGACCTCTAATGGAGGAAAAAGGCATAAGGATATTTTATGAGTATGTTTGTTGTCATTTGTTGACACATTTACGACAATATTATATCCTGACAATAGACGATTGGGGGTCTGCCGTATGCTTTAATATCGACGACTGTCCGTGCATACAATCTGACGACGATTGTGGGTTCGCCCTATGCTTTAACACTGGACGACCAGCAGTGTTTCACGGGAACTGTTTTTGCGATGTTTTTACATCATAGAAAAACAGTTTTCAGCGAGCGGGGGCGTAAATATATCGCAAAATGTGACTGTTTTTTGGTCACTTACCTTTATAAGACGCATGTGACTTTTTGATGACTTGAAAATGGAAAAAAGTGCGTCTTATATGCGTGTAAATACGGTACACAAGGTAATTGGCCGGTAAGGAGGCCATATCGCGATGGTTGGCGTAATGAGACGGAGAGACGTGTGGTTTCAGAGCACGTGGTCTCGATCATCTCGTCCATGCTGCGGAACTGCCGCGGACCACAGCGCCAGAGGCTGCTCGTCAAGTTCACGGAGAACGACCACGAGAAGGTGGATCGACTTCTCGAGCTGCACTTCAAGTACCTGGAGAAGGTCGAGGAGATCGACCAGCTGATCGACACGGAGAAGAAGGTCAGCTCCTTTCTGTTGCATGCAAGCACGCCAGAGTATTACAATCCCCACTCCCATATAATCAAAGTTAAATTTTCATGGATGGATGGTTTTCCTGCATGGATGGTTTTATTTCACTGGTCCCTTGAAAAACAGTGCATAGAGGTTTCACTGTATATTTAAACTGTTATTTTTTGAAAAATTCGAAAAAATACCTTATTTTAACTTCCGTGTGACCAAATAATCAATTAATAGAGACATATAAAAATAGCAATTGCTATAAAAGCGATGTAATCTAAAAGTGCTTCAATAAATGTTCTTCTAGTATTTCTTCATGTTTCAATACATTTGATGTTGTTTGATCATGTCTTTGAAAAGGCGACAAAGTACTACAAAAGTCTGATTCCGCTATTTTAAAAACGATGGATAGAGGTTTCACTGAATCAAGCTGTAGTCGACCACATGGCTCTTTGGAACGTCAGCTTCGATTGCTTCATTCCTCGACTTTGTGACTGTCGTTACTGATCAATTAAGCTTAAGCCTGATTTACACGGTCCAAGTTTTCATCCAAGTCCGTGGACTCAAGGGTTGGTCCAAGTACTTTGCCAGCAACTAGGATGGAACATTGAACGCCTGTCCACACGGTCCAAGATATTCAAGGCCATACACGGCACATTAATCCCAATAGTTGAACATGCTGATCGAGTATCTAGATGACTTGTAACAGCTGACTGGCAATCAGATATGGCGGGAGACCGAGCGGTCGCCGTCAAGTGCGCATGCGCGCCAGACTTGTGTGACGTCAAAGCCTCTGATTGGTTGCTTTCATCAGATGTTGAACGAAATATAGGAATTTTCTAAACAAAATGACTTGGATGAAAGGTTGAATTCCAGGGTTGAATAGAAGCTTTTTCCTTCAAGTTTTCCATTTAGACGATCCAAGAACTTGTAATCAACCCTTGAAACCAAGAACTTGGATGAAAACTTGGTCCATGTAAATCGGGCTTTATACTGTCTTGTCACTCTTATTAATATCCCATCTATGAATATATTGAAACATCAAGTTTTTGTGATTGTATTTTAGGGTTGCCAACAATAATCGATATATCGATTTAGATCAATATTTCTTCAAACGATACGATAATCGATTCAATTTCGGCGATACGATATCAGTATGATTATTTTCAATTATCGAAATGAACATTCCATGTTTTTTTTCTGGTATTCTCATCGGTGGTTTTTCCTGTGTATGATGTTTTTGGTCCGGTGTATCGGTGGGGGCGCGCACGTTTCTTGCGATATGATGTGATGTGTAAATGCCCATTCACAGCCGACATTAGGAGTAACATTAGCATTAGCAGCAATATTTGTCTTATGGCACTCATGCATACCGTTCACAATGCGACGCCGTAACGTTGAGCAGTGAGCGCAAGGTTTGCAAACTACAAACCTTGCTGTTAATTCTTACAACTTGGTGCAAGCAGTGACCAATCAGATTCGAGTAAACGTTAACGTTTGGCGCACCAAAGTTAGGACCGAAGTCCCGCACGTAGTCCAAGGTCAACCACTTGTCAAAGAATCAATCATCACAGCTGTTTAGACCACAATTTGTAACACAATTAGTCCGATGCAATACGATATTTTGACATTCGTTAGGAGTATCGATTAGGAGAGAAAATATCGATATAATACGATTAATAATCGATGTAAAGTCAACGATGATCGATATGAGTTTTTATGTTGAATGGCATGCCCATGCCTAGGCCTATGTCGAGGTCAAGAGGCCCATGCCTAGGTCTAGGTCTAGAGGCCCATGCCTAGGTCTAGGTCTAGAGACCCATGCCTAGGTCTAGGTCTAGAGGCCCATGCCTAGGTCTAGGTCTAGAGACCCATGCCTAGGTCTAGGTCTAGAGGCCCATGCCTAGGTCTAGGTCTAGAGGCCCATGCCTAGGCCTAGGTCTAGGTCTAGAGGCCCATGCATAGGCCTAGGTCGAGGTCTAGAGGCCCATGCCTAGGCCTAGGTTGAGGTCTAGAGGCCCATGCCTAGGTCTAGAGGCCCATGCCTAGGTCTAGAGGCTTATGCCTAGGTCTAGGTCTAGAGGCCCATGCCTAGGCCTAGGTCAAGGTCTAGAGGCGCATGCCTAGGTCTAGGTCTAGGTCTAGAGGTCCATGCCTAGGCCTAGGTCTAGGTCTAGAGGCCCGTGCCTAGGTCTAGGTCTAGAGGCCCATGCCTAGGCCTTGGTCGAGGTCTAGAGGCCCATGCCTAGGTCTAGGTCTAGGTCTAGAGGCCCATACCTAGGCCTGGGTCTAGGTCTAGAGGCCAATGCCTAGGTCTAGGTCTAGAGGCCCATGCCTAGGTCTAGGTCTAGGTCTAGAGGCCCATGCCTTGGTCGAGGTCTAGAGGCCCATGCCTAGGTCTAGAGGCCCATACCTAGGTCTGGGTCTAGGTCTAGAGGCCCATGCCTAGGTCTAGGTCTAGGTCTAGAGGCCCAGGCCTTGGTCGAGGTCTAGAGGCCCATGCCTAGGTCTAGGTCTAGGTCTAGAGGCCCATACCTAGGTCTGGGTCTAGGTCTAGAGGCTCATGCCTAGGTCTAGGTCTAGAGGCCCATGCCTAGGTCTAGGTCCAGAGGCCCATGCCTAGGTCTAGGTCTAGGTCTAGAGGCCCATGCCTTGGTCGAGGTCTAGAGGCCCATGCCTAGGTCTAGAGGCCCATACCTAGGTCTGGGTCTAGGTCTAGAGGCCCATGCCTAGGTCTAGGTCTAGGTCTAGAGGCCCAGGCCTTGGTCTAGGTCTAGATGCCCATGCCTATGCCTAGGTCGAGGTCTAGAGGCCCATGCCTAGGTCTAGGTCTAGAGGCCCATGCCTAGGTCTAGGTCTAGAGGCCCATGCCTAGGTCTAGGTCTAGGTCTAGCCCTACCCCCTAATAGGCTCAGGCCTACAGGTGAAGAGTTTTACTTGACTTCAGGCCTAGGTCTAGGTCTAGAGGCCAATGCCTAGGTCTAGGTCTAGATGCATATGCCTAGGCCTAGGTCGAGGTCTAGAGGCCCTTGCCTAGGTCTAGGTCTAGGTCTAGAGGCCCATGCCTAGGTCTAGGTCTAGGTCCAGAGGCCAATGCCTAGGTCGAGGTCTAGAGGCCCATGCCTAGGTCTAGGTCTAGGTCTAGAGGCCAATGCCTAGGCCTAGGTCTAGAGGCCCATGCCTAGGTCTAGGTCTAGAGCCCTACCTCCTAATAGGCTTGGGCCTACAGGTGAAGAGTTTTACTTGACTTCAGGCCTAGGTCTAGGTCTAGAGGCCAATGCCTAGGTCTAGGTCTAGAGGCCCATGCCTAGGCCTAGGTCTAGGTCTAGAGGCCCATGCCTAGGTCTAGGTCATGCCTAGGTCTAGGTCTAGAGGCCCATGCCTAGGCCTAGGTCGAGGTCTAGAGGCCCATGTCTAGGTCTAGGTCTAGGTCTAGCCCTACCCCCTAATAGGCTTAGGCCTACAGGTGAAGAGTTTTACTTGACTTCAGGCCTAGGTCTGATATTTCAACGTTTGTTGAAAGTTAACTTTTCATCTTTCGTTGTTACTTGTTTTATCATAACAACCATGATAATTGACCGAACATTTGTTGAACTTCGACTGTTCAGATCTCGGAAAATTGTTCGGAAACACTATTTTTTTCTTTCAATATTATTAGACGAGCTTTAGCAAGGATTCAATTTGACATACTGAAAAAAATAGGTGTTCGTTCTTGTTTTTATTTTTTATTTTTTTCTCATGTTTTTTTGTCGGTTTTCCACAGGTCAAAGGGCTACAGCTATCACCTTCAAACTTTTTCCTCATTATAGTTCCTCATCTAACTTAGATCTGTATAGTTTTGTGGCATTATTGGGTGGTAACTTCTATTTTTATGAATTTTAGAAATGTCAAAAATACTCATTAGAATAACACAGCAGAAAAAAAAAGAAAATATTTTTCTTTCCAAAATAGAATAAAATTTTGTGTGAAGTTGAATTACATTTCCGTACACATTTCTGGAAATTTTCAACTTGATCGGGTCAGCCATTTAAAAAAAAAAAAAAGAAAACGTGCTAAATTGGTACCACTCGAAGCAGTTTTCACCCAATTTTACCCATACTATTACTATCCGCTCGTCTAACCCATGACTACCAATAACGTAACGGGATGAGCAACTTGATCATTTCCTTTCGCACCATGCGGGAATCAAAGGGATGCCGTCATACTCAATTTACTGGTAGTATTATATATTGATTCATAAAAGTAATACGTGTAATGCACTCTGTGAATCCAGCTCTTCCCAATTGTATTAAGCAACGTTGGAATACATTTCATTTGAATTGGACACTCTGAATTTTAAATACGTGTGTAAAAGCATTGGACCCCTAGTCAATAGCCATACTGCCACATTTACCAATTGATAACTGCATTAATTACTTGACATCTGCGAGAAAGAACAGAAACAATGCAAGTACTCAACAATGTACTTTACATTGAAATACAGACTGAATCCGTACGTTTTGATTTGAAATTGCGAATCTCAAAAATGTACACTTCAGCGCGTCACATTTTTTGCTTCCATCATGATGAGAAGACGTCCAATGTTGAAAGTATATAACTTACGCCATGTTGCTTATACGTTATTGGTAGTCATAGGTCTAACAACGCATATATGGCGTTTCCAAGCAGTAATGCGCTGGTTGTTGCAGAGCGTGGACGCGGAGGAAGACGCGGACTACCTGCGCCGCCTGGAGCACGGCCTGTTCACGCTGCAGCTGGTGGACTACATCGTGCTGGAGGTGTGCACGAGCGCGCCGTCGAGCGTCAAGCAGCGCGTCACCAAGATCCTGGCGCTGCGCGGCGGCTCGCTCAAGACCGTGCGACACGTCATGAGGGGTCAGTCACGCAATAGCGACATTACAGAACTTAACTCCAGTTACCAGTGTTGGGTAGGAACTTATCGAAAGGAACGAGTTCCTCTTTGAGGAACTTTAAAGGAAAGTTGTTCCTTTTAATTAGCAGTAACTTGAAAAGAACTTGAGTTACTATTTTTAGGGAACTTTGAACGACTTGCAAGTTCCTTACCAAGTTCTTTTACACAGACTGTACTTCAGAAATCCAAGTTAAACTGGTGGCGCCAAGATTCATTTTGTTCTATTGTATGTTGTATGTAAGTAAATTCCAGCAATTTTAATCTGAAAACTGGGTAAAATTGTGGGTAAAACTCTATCCGGTCATATCTAATTAGCACTTCTAGGAAACTCACACCCCTGTTTCCAGCAACATTGTCTCCGCAATCCTTGGTAGCCTTTCGGCAAAATACTCCCACTCACTAGAAAAACTCCGCGCCGGTAACTTTTAAAGTTCTTTTATTAGAACTGGAACTATTCAGTTCCTTTTTTCTCGAGTAACTGTAACTGTAACTAGCTCCTTTTTCTACTGAGGAACTGTAACTTTAACTAGTTCCTTTCTTGGAGGAACTTACCCAACACTGCTAGTTAAATTAACTGCAGTTATGAGTGAGTGGGTGGAGTTTTGGTAACTTAAGAACTCTGTTCACATACCTCTGACTTGACTGTCGTTAGTGACGTAATTTCATAGCCTCCTAAACAGAACTCAGTATGGATTAGAAGGCTGTGAGCCATTTGACATTCACTGCTGTCACGTTTACTTGACTGTCACATTTATAGGTTAAATTACTAAATAATCAAGTACTCAAATATTAAATACTGTATTACACTTTCGATGGATGGAAAGGAAATGATACGAGAACAAAACTTACCAAATCCATAAGGCAGTGTGATTGACACCTCAGAATGAAAAATTCAAGAGGGCGTAGCTTTCTTGATCGCAGTTAAGCTCTGAACTGAGTTCTAGAAACTCAGTCAAGACATAACTAGATTTAACTTCTAACCAAGTTTCGTTCATATTAGAACTTAACTAACGTTATCTACTTAACTGTAGTTAAATTCTGTAATGTGAACGAGGTATTAGCGAAGATTTCCACTTAACTCTTACAAAGCTTTGTCTGTGTGTTGTTTTTTGTTTGTTAGTTTGTGGGCACTGCACAGGTCGCAGGGTTTGACCGATCGACATGAAACTTTTTTTATGCACAAACGTATCCAACTTATAACATTAAAGTTTTTGGGTCAAGTCGGTTGGACTATTTTTGAGAAATATTATCCAGAAGTTTCTAAACACCCCATAAGATTTGGCCGGGCAGAAAAAAATGAAAAATAAAATCGCTCCAATATAATTCAAATTTTCCTCAAATGTAAACACGGAAATTATACACATAATTAAAATTTTGTATGCAATTCGGACCAGCCGTTTCGAAGAAAATAATGTAATACATGTTTTTAATTATCGAATAGATAGAAATAATAGCAGAAAAATGTTGCATTGTTATTTCAAGGCTCTCTAGATTCGTTGGTATCGAATGAAGTTAATTTTATATGACCAAGGTACCGTATGTAGATTTTACTCTCTAGATATCTCGCTCATCACACAACGCACATCCTGCGTTTGCCTAGTCCGTATTGAATTACAGTGTAATGGTGGACATGTCCGATATAAAAGTAGGAATACCGTATTGTCTCGAATATAAGCCGAGGGTTTTTCTCAAAATTGCGAGTCCAAAAGTCACCCTCGGCTTATATGCGGATCTCGGCCTAAAATCGGTCAAAAACACGTTTTTTACTAAATATGATTGGGCGCACTACACATGCACACTCTTAACAATGGAATCAACTTGAAACTGCAAAATATTGCATTATAAACACGTTTAATAAATGTTTTATCACGAAGAAGCATCATTTTCCCATTATCCATCAATTTTATTTGACGCGCAGTAATAAACAAAGGCACGTTGAGCTGTTAGCTGCATTGTCTTGTCAGACCTTGACGAGTAGGCGTGCCATATGACGATCGCGCGTCATCGGCACTAGCTGAGTACACACGATCGTGAGGCCCTAGCAACGGTTTCTCACACGCAGTTGGCATAGCTTCCTCACGCGCGCAATACGAACTGGACTACATTCTAACTCGGAAGAGTGATGATTTACGTGGAAAGGAGAGAAACCCTTTTTTCAATTGTTGATCTAAAAGTTTGGGGGTCGGCTTATATTCGGGACAATACGGTATATACTAACAGTGTGAGATATTGACAGGGCACACATAGTCAGTTAAGCCTAGTGCTGTTAAAAAACTCGTCCAAACTATAAGAACACTCTTCAATGAGCCATTCTTTTAGGGCACTTTCAAACTTATTTCCATTCAATACCTTCAATGTTGACGGGGAACATTTCCCGATGGTTTTCCTAAAAGTGGCCCGACCAATTTGGGCCGAAAAACTATCGAATTCTAATACTGTCAAGTCTAAATGTCCAAAGGAAGTTTGCTGATGCTGAGTGAAACCGTGCGACCTGGCGTTTGTTTCAGAGTACGCTGGTAACCTGGGCGACGCTGGCGACACCGAGTGGCGGGAACTGGAACAACAACACATCCTGCAGCTGGTGGACAAGTTCTAGACCGTTCGGTCCCGCCCTATTCGCTCGAAACCATTTGCTCGTGTTCGTGGCTGGTTTTGTTCACCTTGTTTGTTGAACAATGATGGATAGAGGTTTTAACTGGAGATGAGGTAGTCGACCACTAAACAAACCAGGGGCAGACTGGGAGAAAAGGGCCCAGGCGGTATTATAAATTGGGGTCCAGAGAGAAAAAAATAATGAAATTAGAATATTTTAAAAAATTGCACGGCTGAGCTGTAGAATAACATTTTAAAAACAAATCCTCAAGACTGTAATGGTTCACAATGCTAGTTAATGTACGTAATGTTGAAATTGCTAACACAAAATGAATTGTAACACATTTTCTAAATAATATTAAATTATATTATACTGTATAATAATACTATTCAACCTGCCTATTACATGTCCCTGGTCCCTGTATAACTGTTTGGGGCCCAAAACAAGCTAAACAGAGGGTCCCCAGTCCGCCACTGAAACAAACGTAAACATTGATTGGTAATTACAGAAACTCAATGCAATTGAAATATCGATTTAATGTTTTGAAAGTTCTTATGTTTTCTAATTGTAAATCTTGTCCTGAAAATTCTGCAATGATATTTGCGGCCAACGCACAACCCAAATTAAGAGTGAACTCAACATTGGGACCAAGTTGACATTTGATAGCTATCCATAGAGACATGTAAAAATAGCAATTGCTATAAAAGCGATGGAATTGAAAAGTGCTTTAATAAATGTTTTTCTAGTATATCTTCATGTTTCAATACATTTGATGTTGGTTGATCATGTTTTTGAAAAGGCGACAAAACGCTATAAATGTCTACTTCCGCTATTTTTAAGCGTATCTGCTATATATACGCTATATATACGCTATATTCAGCATAAATGCATTATAGATGCCATTTTCTTAAAAATTATATTAATTGAGATGTAAAAGAGTGAAATTAGTTGGGAATTTCATGAACCAAAAAGCAGATGAAAATGCGGGCGGCAGATTAGGCGTGGATATAACCCGGTGGTGCACAACATTTGTCTGAAAACATCAATTGATATGTTTCTCTTGTGTGCAATTTTACGTTATGTAATGGTTTTATCAGTACGATATTGTTGTTACGCTACAGAACATTTTTGCGCTACAAAATATGACGTATCAAAATAATAGATGCACCAAAATGCTACTTTTCCAATTCAAAATGCTATAAAAAGAAAAAATAGAAGCTATATTCACATGTCTCTAGCTATCCATAATAATAATGTAGCAGTAACAAGTACATCAAGTAAGACAACGTGTTTATAGCAGCCCCTGATCCAAGTGAGTGCTCACTTTTCACAGTGACTACGTGACTAGTCACACGGTCGGGAAACAGTTTAGTCAAACCGGTTCACGCTGAAACGGTTCAACAAATGAGTGTACATCATAATAATTCAGAAACACGTTGGCAAAACGTTCTAGCGCAAGCCATTTTGAATAAATTGACGTAAGTCAATATATTGGTACATATTGGATATTGGTCGACCTAAGTCGGTAAATACTCGATAACGAAGCTGGAATTCATCAAGGATCGATTTATCGCTCGCGTTCAAGGTTACCCTGAATCGGTTTGACGTGTATATCAATCGTATTGAGTTCTCCAATTCATTTGCCAAACTGGATTGGACCCAAAGTGTTTTACACCAAAACCGACAGGTATATCACCATCTGTAAACCGTTTCAGCGTGAACCGGTTTGACTAAACCGTTTCCCCACCGTGTGATATACGTAGTCACTGTCACCAGTTTGTAACCCAATCGGCCGGTGCCAACAACGTGACGTGAAATTATGAGCTATGTTCGGAGTTTGCAGGCCTTGCCACTGCATAGTATTCTGAACGGAAACTTGCTTTTCAAGTTGAGTTACTCGTGATTTCGGTTGTGAATGCCCTTGAATGTGTTTCGACTTGAAGCCAGCGGAACTTGTTGAGGTTGGCATTACACAGCCCACGTGACCTATGACCTTGGAACAACGTCAGAGTGATTAAACTGTTTGCTACCGAGGCAAACGTAACCTAGCTGTGATCTCGAGGCTCATTCTGCACAACAAGATGTGATGCTGGAGTAGGCATAACTAGCAGACTCGGCAAACGTTGTTCTGCCATCGAAGTGATTTGTAGTGAATGTTGAACGTACGAAAAAAGGTCCTGTGAATCGTTTGTGTTGAAAAAAAAGGTCCTGTGAATCGTTTGTGTTGAAAATGGAACGTTAATTGAACAGAATTAAAGTTGGTTCTAACGCAAAGTAGTGGAGTGAAATAAAGAAAGTCAACAGTAAATTCGAAGACTAACCAAGTATGAATAACAATATGTCAGTGTCTCAATTCAGTGTGTCTCATTGACGTAATGGACATGGTCAACGATTAGCTGGAAGGCGGATTAGGCGCTATCTAGCGTGATGTGCGCTATCAAATGGGTTGTCGAGTGAGGCCGACATTGAGTCAAGGTCGTCAATGTCAACATGAACTACGTAATAACTGGTGGCGTCCTTGAAGTGCCAATTTTTGGATATTGCTCATCAGGAGAAAGCTCGGCGGAAGATGTCGTATACTTTAGGACATTCTACCACCCCTATCGAATGTGCGTGAGGAATTTCACGGCACTCGGAGGAGTTCGTCCACTAACATGTGACACGAGCTTTTTATATATAAGATTTTAGTTTATAATTCATCGATTTAATTAAAAGATTAATTTGTTTTGTATTCGTGTTGGACATTTCAATGACAACTACAGTCGACATTCTACATCTCGTTCCGTTATTCCTGTTATCCCCGGTTGTACACCAACGAGCCTAGACCAGGGGCAGACAGGGGAACAGTCTGTCCAGGGCTTACCTTCACATGCTGTGACTGTCTGCAAGCGTCTTTTGCCGCTTTGTAGGTCATCTTGAAAATTCAACCAATCGGTGAAGAGTGTGGCATGAGTGACGCAAGTTATTGCACAGAAATAGTTTATTTCTCAATGACGTTGATAGGTTTGCATTGTGGGCCTCCATCCAGCGAGCTATCGCCGTGAATCTAATATTCTGCCACCAAATTGCTGATATTTGACCAGCTATACGATAGCGCTAGAGTAGTAGTAGTAGTGGGTTGCCTTTGTGAAAAGATTCCGCAAAACGTGAAGAAATTCACAACTTGAAAACGACGTTGCAGTCATGGAAATACGGGATTAATGGGAAATAGCACGTGTACCGTTTTTACGTTGTCCACTGTCCAGCAAGACTTGACGTAATGTAAAATATTTTCTTGATACACCTTGTGTCTAATAATAATGTATACTATAGGCCTACTATAATTATATGTACCAAGTACAGCATTTCGAGAATGTCAGAGTTATATGTTTTTTAGATAGATTATTTATTACATTAAATTACGTGTTGGATGTTTACATACAAGACAACGAATACAATACTCAAGATATATATTATAAAATATGGTCACTCATAAGCCTATTCATATTCTCAAAACACACCCTCAATCCAATTTAGCAGAGATACAATTAATTCTTGATTAACATGTTTATTAGTGTCTGTTCCAAAGTTTGTGTGTAGAAAGTTGAAAGAAACAATGTTTCATTTCTCATTTTTTCCCACTGGTTGACTTGGTTTTTTGGTCTGCTTTTTGCTTAAGATTCTTCAGTTTTAAAGAAGCTTCCATCTTAATTTCCTGTGACTTCCTCAATTGAGTTTGACAACGCAGCATCAAAGCATTCCTTCTTCTTTGAAGCACCAGTATTTCTTTATCCAAGTTTGATTTTTTTTCTTCTTTCTCCGACTGTTTTGTTTTCATCATCTGTTTTTCTTGAATGAGATTCTCTTTTTGTTCCATTAGTTCCTGTTTCTTCTTGATATTTTCATTTTCTGAAATGTGCAAGAGGTTGGTTGCCTCTTTTACCTCTCTTTCTTTTTTCAGTCGATTGATGTGGTCGATATGTTTGTCCATCATCTCAAAATATTTCTGACGTTTTACTTGTTCACTTTCCAGAATCACATTGGCTTTTGTTTGTTGCCACACTGTTTTTTCCCTACTCAAGTACAAATCTTCAATCTCCTTGGTGATATTCAAAATAGCCTCTTCTTGTCGTGGAATGTATTCCTGTAAATTGGTTATTTTCCTGTTGAGCTGATTTGTTTTGAACACGTCGTATTCATACTCCTTTTGAGTGTGGTCACGTTCTTTCCGCAGTTGTTTGAGCTTTTCTTTTTCTTCGATCACTTGTTTGGCTATCTTGATCTGCATAGCTGTAGTGTTGTGCAATGTTTTTGCCATTGTACTAAAAGCCATATTTGTTTTCAAATTATAATGTATTTTAAAAATGAAATGTTACTTTATAAGATTGCTCTTTTGTAATTATGAATAGCACGAATAATGTCTCTCAAAGCCAAGTCTTGGCATGAGGTAAATAGAATGTTTTTTTACGATTGCATGAAATGGCGCGTCACAAATCAAAATCTCAAAGAGCTTCCGAAGAGTTTGACAGATAGATGGCACCACCTAATAAGCAAATCACAGCTGTAGGAAACTGAAAGCAGTGTTGCCAGACCGTGGGAAATATACCACAACGTGGGAGAAAATAGTGCTCTGTGGGAGAAAGGTAATTTTGGCCAAAAATCACGAAAACGTGGGAATTTTCACTAGTTCTTTATTAAATCGTATATTAATATTTTTCCTTTTTTTTATAATTATTTTTCAATAACTATTAATTTCTATTTTTGAATATTAATTCGCTTGTGCATTATTTTAACGAAAAAGGTGTCTTTTACATTAGGCTCATTGCCCATTACATGTATTTGAATCAGTTTTTGTTTTGCGCGTTGAGCGCGTTCTCGAAGTCACGATGCTAGAGCAACGTTGTAATAGAGCGACTATTGAAGGCGAGCGCTGAGCAGAATTTTTTCAATTGTCACAGATGTGAAGGTTAAAAAGAGAAATAGGTTAGGAGACATTACCTTAAATGCGATTGTTACTGTACGGTCCAGTTTCCAATCCAAAAAAATTGATTGCTGCTCGTTTCAAGTAACAGATGAGCATCTTAAATTGCACAATGCAAACAACCTCTACACACCGCCACTGCTAATTGAAAATGTTGATCAATCAGTTGAATCTGATTCAGATCAGAGAATTCAGTATTACTGAATATTTTTAGGGGACCAAAGCAATTACTTTCTCATAATTTCAAATGATTTAGCCTACTATCATCATACCTAGCTTTATTGTATATTTATTTCAAGTTTAATGACCAAAATAATGGTAATCTGTTCCTATTTTTGGACTGATGATTATGTTCCTATATTGTATGCCAAATCTTACTTATAATTATTTTTTGTTCAAATAAGTTTCAAGTTATTTTCAAGTTTTTATGTAAGAGTGATTATGGACTGTCAATGTTATACTATAAAGACACAGTATTACTTACATTGTAATATGTACCATGTACATGTGATCGGAATTCGGGTTAAAATGTGCATTTCTAGTTTTGTCAAAGTAGGCCTAATTAATACTTTTTATACTAGAGGCAAATTAATAAATGTTATTATTGTACATTTCTTGTCTTACTATGATGATATGTTCCTGTCAAGGTTTATGGTAGTCTTTCCACAAATCCTATTCATGAATTAATTATCTTGTTGAGAATATGAGTTTGGGGCTAATTCTTTTGCTATTCGGCAACGAACGTTTTGACAAATTCTATTTACCTGGTCAAATTGCCTTGGTCGTCTCCAGTGCCTCTCCTCACAAATCATCATAAAAATGTGAAACAAAACATGAAATCAAGATCTGAAGGGTTATTATGATTTTCTAGAAAATGAGGGAAATTTGATTCACATGTGGGAATTTTTGATGACCTCCGTGGGAAATCACGTTCACGCAGTCTGGCAACACTGACTGAAAGTTCGACGTGAAAGACCTGTCAGAATAACATTTAAAATTTTAATAACATAATTTAAGCAGTTATTTCAATATATTGGTATTAGCTTTGTATACAGATTGAACTGGAATACAGGCCTACGCCATTGTCTAAGTAAGTAACCGTATCTAATAGTGTTAAGACACGAGACTGGTTTCGACTTGTCAATTCTGCCTTTGTTTGGTTAACATGGAGCAACTTTTAAATCGGCATGGTACTTATTGACTTCAAGGTTAATAAGCTGATACGATTATTTCCACTGTGTAATGGACTACCAAAGGGTTTAACCAAATTAATGGTCTAGCCTAGTCTCTGAACATGGCGTATTTGTATCTCAAAGAAAAAATAGGCTAGGCATTCAAGTCTTATTGTGTTAATTTTTTGATGCAGGTTGGCCTGTTCTCTAGGCTAGGCCTACATCTAGGCAGACGCCTAGGATAGGTCCTAGGCCTAGGCATATTTGTATCTTGAGATGTGCTGTGTTCTACAAGAACCAACTAGATGTCAGCAATTAAATAGTCTAGGGCTGTCACCTCTTCAACAAATAGTTTATGTGAGTATGGACATCTGAGATAGACCGAGTCTTACACTCGGGAGGAATTGGATGAGGGATGTTAGTCCCGAAGTGATGTCACGTGGGCTCCCGATTTTGTATTTTGTCAGGAATTATTATCTATTTTATATTAGTTAGTTCAAGCGTTCGAGGATAAAAAAAAAAATTACCGGACTCTAACCTATTGCAAAAAGTTTTTATATTATATTGCAAAAAACAAAAAAGTGGTAGCAGCGGGATATGAACCCCGCCTCCACAGCTCTGCCAGCCGGCGCCGTACCCACTGGACCACTAGACAATTGTGAAAATTGAGTGTTAAATGTTTGTGCTGTTTCTACGGATTTAACGGAGAGATCGGGAAAGCTCGGGAGCCCACGTGACATCACTTCGGGCCTCATCCAATTCCTCCCGTGTGTAAGACTCAGATAGACCTAGCCTATAAAAACAATGACCGTCAACCCCTAAGCGCCAAGAATTCACTATATATCGTAGTTAGACCTAGGTTGCGTAATATATTGCAGACTCGGTTTTAGATATTCTACGGACAAAAATGAAGTCGAAACCAAAAGCCAAAGGAAACCCTGAAGACACCGACCGACCTTTACGAGTTCGTAAATCTGTTCCAAGGAAACTGATCACTCGTGGTTCAGGTGATAATGAACGGTTTCTAGGATTGCCACGTTGCTGTGCATCTAACCGCTTGTTTTGTTCAATGCAACGATTTTTAAATTTGTTTCATGAATGAAATTAATGAAGTTATTAACATATTTCAGTTGACTGCCTGCATGCAAGTACTATTAGAACTGTTACCTTAACAATCTTGTGGACATAATGGCCTAACTCTAATTCAACTATTTAATAATATTTTCAAGCCTTTCTAACGTGAAATAATGAAAACCCTAATAGTCTTTGATCATGAATTTTCACGACAAGGAAAACGCTGCTTGTAACTGGTCGTTGAAGGAGCAAGAGCGTTATGGGTCGACTTGACTTCGGGCTTGAGCTGTTCAAGGCCAAACGGTGGTGTCGGTCTTATAACAAGCTGAAAATTTGACAGTATTTAGAAATACGGGTAAATTTGCTGTTACACTGAGCACGCCTATTTCTGATTTTTTTTCGGGGATTTTGGTGTTTTTCGATAGATATTGAATATATCTTTTCAAAAAACCCACGGGACACCATGAATTCAAATAAATTATAACTAAAAAACCTACTTAAATACGACGATGTCAAAACCGAAGCATAATGTCGGCCATCTTTGAAAAATTGAAAGCGTACCAACTCATGAAAGTGCACAAAAACACTGACTACGGGTATGTCGGAATTTAGAAAACCATAGCGTGTACGTGGTAAATTAAATAGGTAAAAACTCACGTGCATGATGTGTAGAGCCTCTTGAGCTGTTATTTTGACGATTTTTTCATGGGCAATAAAAATATCCCTTTAAAACCACGTGCGCCCAAGATTCAAATAACGGTATACAGTTGGCAGAACTGATGACCACCATGATGCATAGAGAAGAACAGCTGTCAAAATCCAGACGTCAATGCAAAAACCATCAGATTCGAGTGAGTTTAAAAACTATAAAGACCAACAATTCTCAACCTCCCGCAACTTTTTCTGAAAGATATGAACAAGAGCTTTCAGAAAACACCAAAAAATCGAAAATCCATCTGCAATTGGCGATGCTCAGTGTAACAGCAAAATTACCGAAATATGAACTTGATACAACAGCGCTTCAAATTTGTCCGGATTTGTTTCATCGGAACACACTAGAAAAAAATCAGGAACATGCCAGCAAAAAGTGAAGTACCGTAGTGTTAAGTTTCGATGAATTTTTCTCCCAAGAATCAATTTTGATCCTAGAACCATGAACTATATTTGAACAGCTCGTCGTTATAAGATGTTCTCATGAAAAATAATAAACAAGTCGATTCTACTGTGAAAGTTCATGAAATATCCGAAATTTGGTAAGATAAAATACAAAATCAAATGTTACTGGACTCTGGTTCTTGACTAGATAACTATTAGCGTGGATTGAAAAACGTGAATATAGAATCAACGAATAGCCTCATCTATAGGCTACAACTTTGCCCTTGGAGCTCAACAATTGCAAAATGCAAGCTCAACAATTGTGACCCGCGGAGGAAGAAAGTATGGGGTGCCACATATTCAATAACATTTAAGTATTTTTCTGGACAGAAAGAAAAAATACTGAAAATACCAAGATGGGGAGGGGGGGGGATCTCAGTTTGGAAATAAAAATGCCATATAAGAACAGTTGTACAAAGGCCAGTTAACGCAAAGCCTGCGACCCGTGGAGGGCAAGGGGGGAAGGACCCTTCTGGCACCGCAGGGAAGTTTTTCAAATTAGCCCTTTTTAACACGATTTAACGTGTTTCAGATAAGATTTAGATGACAAAATTAATTGTTTTGAAGAACTAGAGGTGCCCAACTGATAGTTGCCAATCATAGTTAGGGCTATTGTATCTGCAGGGTCATTCTGGGTCATTTGAGCGCCATGGGCAAGGACTCAATTGTGAGCCCCAAAAACTGTATGGGCATAGTGAAAGTGAATGCAAGTGAGGGAGGAATGAAGCCCTTCAGGGAAATTTTCGAAAATTTGTCTTTTCAAATACGATTCTACGGGTTTGGGAAGTACACAAAATTTCTGGAATTCATGAATTCTTTAGTGTGGTAAGGAAGCTAGTTTTGCTGAATGGCTGATTCAAGAAAAATAAAACGCTAAATTAATCCATCATTCGGTAACAATGCTGTTCGAATACCGTAATAACATTTACTCACCCAATAATGCATAAGTAAAATGGAATATGATTTATGGAATATTATTATAACTAGAAAGTTACAAATGTGCGCCGATAGCGCCCCTTAAATTTGACGCCCCTGGCAGTCACCCTCTTTACCCACCCCTAGAAATTACCCTTATTGGAGGTTCCCTATCTCCATTTCACTTTATTGTCATCGTTACGCCTGTTGGAATTTTGGAAATTTACAAAAATTGTAGGGCCTAATAAATAATTTACATCTGGAAGGAGCATAGGGTTGTTTGTTGATTTCTGCTAACTCATAAACTACGTACCATAGCTGTCATTTCGAAACAGTAGGGGCCTACATCCGGAAAAAACGATATATTTTTCTCAGCAGCCACGCCCATGCTTGCCCAAGTCACCCTTCACACTTGGTAGTATCTCTGTTCCATTATGCGCTCTTCAGCGCCCCCACGGAAATATGATCGACTCAATAATATCGGCGACCAAAAGATCGCGGCAATAAAACGGCCCTGCAGTGGGATTCTGTATCTTCATTGAAATTCGGTCGATAGCGATCCTGATCGAGACTGCGAACGATCGACAACTCACTCAAGGTCAACTGCCTATTCTCTACGAGCACACGATCTCGATCGTTAGCTCATGTCGAGAAGTCTTGGGTCGACAAATACGTCATTATATACGTCATATGATGTCCGTTTCTGACCAATAGGAGGCCAATGCAATTCGACTTTTTCAAGAACCGCCAGTGCGCCGGCGCGACATGACAGGCTGTGTACTAAGCCAATACAAAAACATTGAAAACATAACCTTGAGTTTTAGCTGTCAAATTGATAATAAAATGAGGAATACAATTACTTGGATTAAAAAGAGCTTTTGAAGTGAGTTTTGGCGTAGAAATGGTATTTAAAACATGGAATCGGTATTAAACCATACTATATAACGATTAAAAACGATGGAATGACGGTTCATCTTTGCTTGGCATATTTCAAAACAAAAATACCGCCGCCATTTCCGTCTGAACGTACGAGTTCTGGACATCGACAACAGTTAACGACAGGGTCTTGTCGAGTCGAGAAGATTTGTTGATCGAGATCGTCAAGTTGCCATAGAGAATCACGCTAGGTGAAGTTATCGACCGAAAACCTAGTTGTCGACGAAAATTACTCGATCTCGATCGACAACATTATACAGAATCTCACTGCTGTATCCTCCACGGTCTTCTAGCCCGTGATCATTTAGCTCTCGATATTTTTGTCTTGACGACCCTACTAGGCCTATATATGTCCCAGCGAACATTTTACCGTACTCAATATAATTGCCGCGTAATTAGGTCCGCGATCTTCTTGTCGCAATTGTTTTTGGCCGGCTACGGTCGACCGACCAGTGACTATACTCAACCCACATTCATACCACCTCTATTGGCTAGTTTAAAGTTCGTTAGCCCCACCTTCTGTCCAAGGGCTCGAAACGGTTGATTATCCCTGATATTATTATGATGTTTTAATACCAGGAAAACGCCATATATGCGTTGTAAGACGAGCGAATAGTAATAGTATGGGTAGTAATGGGAACTGCTTCGAGTGGTACCAATTCAGCACATTTTATGTTTTTTCTTCAAACTGGCTGACCCGATCAAGCTGAAAATTTTTAGAAATGTGTACCAAAATGTAATTCAACTTCACGCGAAATTTCATTTTTTTGGAAACTAAAAATATTTTCTTTTTTTCCCGCCATGTTATTCTAATGGGAATTTTTGAAATTTCTTAAATTCATAAAAAAAAAGTTACCCCCCGATAATGCCACAAAACTATACAGATCTAAGTTAGATGAGGAACCATATTGAAAAAAAGTTTGAAGTTGATAAATGTAGCCGTTTGACCTGTGGAGAACCGACAAAAAAACATGAAAAAAAAAAAAAAAAAAAAACATAAGAACGAACACCAATTTTTTTCAGTATGTCAAATTGAATCCTCGCTAAAGCTCGTCTAATAACAACTGTAGCCCTATATCCATGAGAGCAATGTTAAATGATTCGGAAAAAAAATCAAACAACTGTCTTTCAAAACAACTGTGTATCCATAAGAGCAATGTTAAATGACTCTGAAAAAATATCGAAGAAATCTTGAAAATCTGACCCTCAGAACAACTGTCTTTCAAAACAACTGTATTCCCTTAAGAGCAATGCTAAACGACTCTGAAAAAAAGTACCAAGAATAGGTTTTTTTTTTGGTTGAAAATCCAGAAAAACAGGAATACCATAGAAAACCGGGACTCTGCAATTGTCTGTATTTTTGAGATGGTTAGTATAACTTTTAGGAGTCCGGTAGGGGTAACCCCCCCCATTTTGTACACTCTGTGGATAAATTACGGAGAAATTCAGTTCGAACGAAAGACAGATTTTCTGAGAGACAGTTTTCTCTAGAGACAGTATAAGTTGGAGTCAGTGTGTTTTGAGTGAGAGACAGTTGATGCTATACCCTTCCTTACCTCCTATTTTCTCACAATATCACTTTGGCTCGTTGCACCGACATTCTACCATTCTGTGCACAAATCAACTTCTTCTATATTTTATCATTCAACTTCTGACTTTATTCTGTATTGAATATTTTCTCTACCGTACTTTTTCCTGTATTTGAAGCGTAAAGATGACGTGAGGCCTCGCTAGCTCCACGGTATCGGTACTAGGACGTTGCCTCGAATGCTCAGTCACGATGTAGTGATACCAACTTACTCCATCATAATATAAAGAAGGCGTGCCGACTCCCATACTAATAGCATGGCGGGCATTATTGCTTGCTTGCCGTCAGATCAGAGCCCGAATCCCCCATTTACCCTAGCGGACTCTCTTGTGAACTAGGTGAGATTGAGTGGCTACGGTACCGGTGACATTATTGAACTTATAAAATCTATCATTTTCGTGAAAAACAAATGCTTTCTATAACGTAATAATTCTACTGAGCCGTGTATAGCATTGTTGTTTTATATACTAGTTCGATATAAAAGCGATAGTTGCGCTACAGGCAAGTGTGCCCTCTATGACGGCGGACATCCTCCAATTGGAAGGCTGAGTCGGCACACCTTGTTTATATTATGATGAAGTAAGTTGGTATCACTACATTGTGGTGCTGGGATTTCATGCTAACAATGATGGAAATTAGTGATGCCTTCGGGTACCCGGGTCGGGTACGGGTAATGCATTACCCGGGTAATATTCTGTCACCCGGGTACCCGTCTAGGTTCCGGGTAATTGTGCTAACCAGTACCTATAATATAGAAAATAACTTTTATAAATCACTCAAGCTACCGAGAGAAATTCAACTTCGAATTCTACATAAGTTTTTTCACCTACCTTCCCAGACCTCCCTCAACTTGTCATAATGCGCTCGTCAAATCTAGTCGCACCACCTACCGTTATCTGTGGTCACACGTGCAGTGTACTGAATCCCTCTCCTGTCAACCGCTCTCTAGTTGCCATGCCAAATACTATTCTTTACCGAGAACTGAGAAGCATATATAGTCATATAGTTTTTAGTTTTTAGTTTTATATAGTTTTTTAAATTACCCGGGTAATACCCGGGTAATTTTGGCGGGTACCCGGTTCCTAATTTGTTACCCGAAGGCATCACTAATGGAAATATATAAAGACTGGACTACTAGTAAACATTGGAGCTAGGCTGGCCTAGGGCGATCTGTCAAGTGACTGGGTGCCCACAAGGGTAATCGACTCGTTGCTACGCTATACTGCCCAGAGTCGTCGCGAACAGCTCTCTAACGTTCTATGCATGTAATTGTGCCCAGGCCCGTATGCACTGTTAAGGATATTCATTTCATGGTTCTTTTTGTTAGACGAGCTTTAGCGAGGATTCAATTTGACATACTGAAAAAAATTAGTGTTCGTTTTTTTTTTTTATCGGGTCTCCACAGGTCAAACGGCTACAGCTATCAACTTCAAACTTTTTTTCAATATGGTTCCTCATCTAACTTAGATCTGTATAGTTTTGTGGCATTATCGGGGATTCACTTTTTTTTTTATGAATTTAAGAAATTTCAATAATTCCCATTAGAATAACATGGCGAAAAAAAAAAAAAAAAATATTTTCATTTTCCAAAAAAATGAAATTTCGCGTGAAGTTGAATTACATTCTGGTACACATTTCTAAAAAAATTCAGCTTGTTCGGGTCAGCCATTTTGAAGAAAAAACATAAAATGTGCTGAATTGGTACCACTCAAAGCAGTTTTTACCCATTTTTACCAATACTATTACTATCCGCTCGTCTTACAACGCATATATGGCGTTTTCCTAGTTATATTCAAGTCAGAACTGGCTGGAACCGACTGATAAGAAGACTGCCCTAGAAGAAGTGGTGGAAACACCCCCTGGCCCAATCTACCGCATTTACACGCATATAAGACGCACCGGCTTATAAGACGCACCCCTACTTCTCAGGTTCCATTTTTGGAAACCTTTTTGTTTACTCATATAAGACGCAGTATCATATTCCCAATATTTGGTGTCATAAACATGATTCAGGAGACCAATTGTAACCACAAAAGAAGGTTCCAGTCCCTTTACCCTATACCAGAGCCACTCTATTAGACAATAAACAATATTGATAATATATCTTCCAAGTTTAGATTCATTTTTATCCATCCTATAGTGTTAAATGAGTAGCCCTCTATAGACTCAGTTATCACCCATATAGCGCACTTGGAGGCAAGCATTGTTGATTGATGATAAACAGATGTGTCAAAGTGTTTGTCTTGGTATTCAGTGTAACATGATCCAGAGTCTGACCTCCTGACCTCTAATGGAGGAAAAAGGCATAAGGATATTTTATGAGTATGTTTGTTATCATTTGTTGACACATTTACGACAATATTATATCCCTATCCCGACAATTTACGATTGGGGGTCTGCCATATGCTTTAATATCGACGACCATCCGTGCATACAATCTGACGACAATTGTGGGTTCGCCCTATGCTTTAACACTGGACGACTGGCAGTGTTTCACGGGAACTGTTTTTGCGATGTTTTTACATCAGAGAAAAACAGTTTTCAGCGAGCGGGGGCGTAAATATATCGCAAAATGTGACAGTTTTTTGGTCACTTACCTTTATAAGACGCATGTGACTTTTTGATGACTTGAAAATGGAAAAAAAGTGCGTCTTATATGCGTGTAAATACGGTAATTGGTTATCTGGGTCTTGAGAAATGTATTTTTTAGGTGATTTTCCAATCGATTATCGATCAACTATTTTCATGTTTTTCGGTCGTGAAATTAACGATTGTCGATAATCGTAAGAAAATGATTGATTGATGTTGCTTTCTGGCATCTAGTGGCAGCGTTAAGGTATAGCTAGACTTAGACGTTCCAATGTGTCATTCAATTCCTTTGATCCGACTCTTGGATCCAATTTATTTGACCATGTAGGCCTAAACGTAACAACTTGGAAGGAAATTGGTTCTAATCGTGTGGAAGGTTTGATAATAGTGAACCAGTCACGCTGTATGAATTGTGCGCTCGAAGAAATACAACAATAAGACCAGTACTGGTAATAACTGACCAACTTGTTTTTTGTGTTTATCAATTTGCTCGGATTTCAAAGGAAATGCACTTCAAAGCAATCTCACGTTTAAACATTGTCCAGTACAGTAAACCCTCGTTAATCCAAACTCGGTTAATCCAAAATTTGACGTTTTTCGAACTTGATTTCGGTCCCCAGCTGAAGGTATAGGCATTTCAATGTTAATTAATATGGTTAATCCGAATTTCACCTAAACCTTAATTCGAACTAATATTTCTTTCCTTCAATTGTTTCAACACTGATTTCGGATTGGATAATTTGAAATAATCCGAGTGAATTCCGTGAAGTTATCACTGTTTTCCAAATTTCCATCCTTTTTATTTGACGCGTAAGAAAGAGTGGAAGCACGCTCAGCTGTTCCATGCTTCGTGTACCGACTACCGAATGCAGTCGACCTTGACGAAGTCTGAGCTCGGAACACTCGTTCGTCCGACTCGGGACGGCCAAGCGCCAATTGAAACGGGCCATATGAGGATCACGCGTCACGGAGATAGCCGAGTACACACGATCAGCGAGGCCCTTAGCAACGGATCTATCACGTAGTCTCAGCCGGTGACACAGCTTCCTCTAGCCCGCAATACGAAATTAACTATATTCTGAGCGGGAAAAATTACTTATAGATTAATCCGAATTTTTATAAACCGAAATCATTTTTTTAGGTCCCTTCGATTTCAGATTAACGAGGGTTTACTGTATAAATGTTACCCACTTTATGTCTTTTTATTGAGTTACAACGGTAAAATCACATAGTTTCTACGTTTCAAAATGGCCAAGCTCGTGAAACGTCAACCTTAGACACCCAAACATATCCCCGGATATCCAGTTGACTTGAAAACGTCCATATTGTTGAGTGAGCTGATTGTTGTGGTGTTGGCAGTGGTGAAGATGCTGGCGGTGATGGAGAAGACCCCGGACAAGAGCGTTGACCTCGTGCAAGACTTCCTGACCACCGGGCGGACGGGCCGCCGCAACGCCATGCCCGACATCCTGGGCGAGCACGCTGCCACGACCGTGGGGGACCTGCCTGCCTGCCTCGAGAAGCTCAGCACGCACGGTAGCTCTCTCTCTCTCTCTCTCTCTCTCTCTCTCTCTCTCTCTCTCTCTCTCTCTCTCTCTCTCTCTCTCTCTCTCTCGTGTCAAACGGTGAGTAATGATATCGCATCACAGGTCGCTGGCAGTGGAGATGTTGTAGCTAGCTATAATTCAAAATAACATCACATGAGGGTAATTATTTGTCATTAAATCCTATGCAAAAGGAAAAAATGTATGTACAGAAAAGTCCGTTGACCAAAATCTGTGAGAAGTTGAGAATTCACCAAAAAGGTGAATAAATGCTATTTCACCACTGAAAACAATTTTTGTAAAAATAATCACCACCAATTCACCCTTTTTAGCAATTTAAAAAAAAATTGGTTCTTAATTCACCCCAATACTTGAAATAATTAGACGAGCTTTAGCGAGGATTCAATTTGACGTACTGAAAAAAATTGGTGTTCGTTTTTATGTTTTTTTTTTTTTTTTTTCATGTTTTTTTGTCGGTTCTCCACAGGTCAAACGGCTACATCTATCAACCTCAAACTTTTTTTCAATATGGTTCCTCATCTAACTTAGATCTGTATAGTTTTGTGGCATTATCGGGGAGTAACTTTTTTTTATGAATTTAAGAAATTTCCCAAATTCCCATTAGAATAACATGGCGGAAAAAAAAAAGAAATTTTTTTATTTTCCAAAAAAATGAAATTTTGCATGAAGTTGAATTACATTTTGGTACACATTTCTAAAAATTTCAGCTTGATCGGGTCAGTCATTTTGAAGAAAAAACATAAAATGTGTTAAATTGGTACCACTCGAAGCAGTTTTTACCCTTACTATTTCAACCAGCTCGTCTAACAATGCATATATGGCGTTTCCCTAGTAATTCACCCTAATACTTGAAATAATTGTATTGATTACTGAAGTAACGTGGCGTTGTTCGCTTGCGTTACAGAGCCGTCTACGAGCGGCACGTCTGCGAGCGGCCCGTCTGCCAACCCGTTCCGCCCGCCGCCCGGCCCCCAGTGCCCGCCGGGCTCCGAGCCGACCCAGCCCGGCGCCGCCCAGCCCAAGAGTTGAGCCACGCGTCGACGCGTAGAGCTTGCACGTTGCCAGGCCCTAGGCTGTTATCATAAGCGTTTCAAAATGTCTGTCGGAATTTGTTTTAGAAATAGTTTGCGTTGAACTTGAATATTTCTAATCGACTCGCAAAGAAAGTTGCGACGACGCTTCTGCAGCTTTCTTAGTTACCTATAAATTATGTGTGCCATACCAGGTTGTTGACAACCAAGTCACTTAGAGGCCTGCGAGCCGTTGTATCTACTCGACATAACGCAGGATATCTCTCCTGTAGCTGATTGAGAGAATTACATGTTATATCTTGATCGTACGCATTACATCTTTCTCGATCGTTGCTGTACACATTGTGTCTCGATAGCGCACATTGTATCGTGATCGTACGCATTACATCTTTGTCGTGGACTCTGTGCCTCGATCGTTGCTGTACACATTGTGTCTCGATAGCGCACATTGTATCGTGATCGTACGCATTACATCTTTGTCCTGGACTCTGTGCCTCGATCGTTGCTGTACTCATTGTGTCTCGATAGCGCACATTGTATCGTGATCGTACGCATTACATCTTTGTCTTGGACTCTGTGCCTCGATCGTTGCTGTACTCATTGTGTCTCGATAGCGCACATTGTATCGTGATCGTACGCATTACATCTTTGTCCTGGACTCTGTGCCTCGATCGTTGCTGTACTCATTGTGTCTCGATAGCGCACATTGTATCGTGATCGTACGCATTACATCTTTGTCCTGGACTCTGTGCCTCGATCGTTGCTGTACTCATTGTGTCTCGATAGCGCACATTGTATCGTGATCGTACGCATTACATCTTTGTCTTGGACTCTGTGCCTCGATCGTTGCTGTACTCATTGTGTCTCGATAGCGCACATTGTATCGTGATCGTACGCATTACATCTTTGTCCTGGACTCTGTGCCTCGATCGTTGCTGTACACATTGTGTCTCGATAGCGAACATTGTATCTTGATCGTACGCATTACATCTTTGTCGTGGACTCTGTGCCTCGATCGTTGCTGTACACATTGTGTCTCGATAGCGCACATTGTATCGTGATCGTACGCATTACATCTTTGTCCTGGACTCTGTGCCTCGATCGTTGCTGTACTCATTGTGTCTCGATAGCGCACATTGTATCGTGATCGTACGCATTACATCTCGATTGTAAGCGATGTCACGATATAACGCGAGATCTCATCTCTTGATTTTCCGTGGGCCGTATCTGTCGTTCGGTGTAGTTTTGTTTGTAATACGTGTCTGTAAACGAGACCTACTCGAGGTGCGTACAGGAACCTGTCAATTAATACTGGCCCCAAATAACCCAGCTGATGGTGGGGTCACGGTCACTCGGGGAACTTGGCGACCGGAACGCTCGTGTGATGTCGTTGTGTATACGTTCACATCGAATGTATTTGTAATCTCGTGTACTGAGACGGGTGGTCAGTGGCTAGCACGCTGAACCGTGATACAGGAGTCCGGGGTTCGATTCCCGCCGTGGCGCGTCGTGGTTTTGCTCGAGCACCGTTGGTACGTGTTGCATAAAATTCTAATTTCAACCCGATCCAATGTATAGTTCTCCGGCAAACAGGTTTTGAACAACCCCCCGTGCAGAGGGGTGTCGGAAAATTTGCGATTTTCTTTGGAAAATTTTCCACAGGGTCGTGTGTGGTATCGACATGAAGGTACATTCATTAGATTGCATAAAATTCTTATTTCGTTCCGATCCAATGTATAGTTCTCCGACAAACAGGTTTTGAACAACCCCATGTGCAGAGGGGTGTCGGAAAATTTGCGATTTTCCCCTGTCAGAGGTGCGCCGTGGTATTGCTCGAGCACCGTTGGTCGAAACTCGGCGCCAGCTCGACTTCTGCGGGCACCGTGATATCCCGCCAACCCTTTCACCTCCTCCATCAAAGTCAGAGTCCAATGGACAACAGCTGTCTGCGATGGATACGCGGCTGTGACGTCACTTACGTTAGTTCAAGTGAGGGCGATTTCAGAAACAGTGTAAAGCTGGGCTTCCATACTAAACGGTATGCGATTCGGACACCGGAATCCAATTTCGATTTTCAGACTGCCATCTTGAGAGTAGATATAGAGCCTCACGTGTTTAGAAATATAAATAACTTTAGAGCTGGGATAAAGAGACTGTACAATATGAATTAAGAAGAAACACACACAACTTCCGGTAATATCGCATTCCGAAATCGCAAAAAGTAGAGCCGAGCTCAATAATCGAGTATCGCATCGGACTCGTCCCTGATTGGTCCGATTTTCAACATCCGATATCGCAATCCGAATAACGCAGGTATGGAAGGCCAGCATTAGAGATGTTCACTGTACGGTACTTACATGACATCAAGATGGAAGACAAACACAGCGGGAATCGAATGGTTTTTTAATGGTATTTCATAATTCGTTTCCACATGAATCCAGAATTCGAGTTGTATTATGAATGAGATTATTGTTTTCTTTGACATTCACTGGTAAGCACTATCATGTTTTTATCGTGCAGATGAGTTATTTTCTACACCCTATGACAAGTATAAAAGCTGCGTAGTTATGCCTAGGCTACATGCTACAAACAGAAAAAAATGGTGTCAGCTAGTTTACTTTCCGTTTCATACATGGACAGCGTGAGAACTACTTATATGACACTCATCGTTGGACATGTAATGCAACATAGAATAGAACTATGTACTTTTTATGCGTTGATAGAACTGTGTTATAGTTTTTTTCTCTTTTAAAAGATCGCAATTTTGACAGTTGACAGCCATCGGTCAATGCCTATTTTCATCGCTTGCCTATGAGTGCCTAGCCTAGCTAGGCAATGCCTAAGCCCTAGGCCTATGTGCAGAAACTAGGCAAACGCAGGATGTGCGTTGTACGATGAGCGAGATGTCTATATAAAGTATAATCGAAAACTCTACAAACCTTGATCATTTGAAATGAACTTCATCCGATGTCAATGAATCTAGAAAGCCGTGACTTCGACAATGCAACATTTTTCAACTAATATTTCTATCTTTCCGATGAATAAAATACATTTATTATATTATTTTCTCCAAAACGGCTGGTCCGAATATCAAACCAAATTTTTATTCATGTATATTATTCTTGTGTTCACATTTGTGGAAAATTTGAATCATATTGAAGAGATTTAATTTTTCAATTTTTTCCGCTCAGCCAAATCTAATGAGGTTTTTAGAAACTTCTAAATGATGTTTCTCAAAAATGGTCCAACCGATTAGACCTCAAAACTATACAGTTCTAAGTTGGATAAGTTTGCATATAAAAAAAAAGTTTCATGTCGATCGGTCAAACCCTGCGACCTGTGCAGTGTTTACAAACAAACAAAAAAAAAACACACAGACAAAGCTCCGTAAGAGTTGAGTGAAAATCTTCGCTACGCTCATCTAATAACCTGACAATAATCTGTAAAGGCTGCCAAGCAACGGTATTGTCGCGTAGAGATGTCTGCTATTGCGTAGTTGTATCTGCCAAGCAACGATATTGTTTTCGGGTCCTGCTGATTTAGTGCAACGAAGCGTAGCTGTATTGTATGTTTATGTACGTAGCGTTTTAGTCTTGAAATGAAAGCGAGCGTAGGAAGTTCCTAATTGTGAGACGTACAAGTTCGAAGAACTAGTGGTGCTTTGTCTAGTGTCCGTTGTAACAGTGACAATAGCCCGGCAATAAGCCTTGTGAAGCCAGACGCGCGCACCTGCTCATAACGCAGCATCTGTGTCGTGAGCTGAGCAAGGTATACTTGAAAGCTATGTACACACACCTCGATTGTGACGCTATTAGGTCTAGTCACTGCAACTTGTTGATCATCCCTAACAAACTTGAATCTCTTTCATTTCTCTTTTAAACACAATACATGTATTTCCCTGTAAACAAACTAACGACTTCCTCTGCAGCCAGCACAAACATGCATCACAACAATACAAACATGTCGTGGTAGCGGCTACCGTAGCTAGGCTGTATGTCGTGCAAGCTGGAAGCTGTTGTTTCGCTGGCAACGCACGCGATGTAGTTCCTTGGGGCAGCTGCGTTTACAGGTTGCCACCACAATGGCGGGCTTCAACTTGCACTGACCTTGACGAGAGAGCTCGTCAGCTCGAGCTGATGTAGGCCTCTCAACGGTTCCACTCGTGGCATGACTTTCGCTCGAGCGTACGACGTCGGTAAAATACTGTCCGGGAAAAGTGGCGATTTTTTGGGAAGAAACGGGTACAAAGCTGGTTTTGGTCAATTGATGCGGTCTCAAAAAGCGGGTGCCCGGAAACTGTTTGTCCGGTGTCATTCCTAGTTGATTTGTGAAAGGGAAACTTTCCGTTGAATCAAGTTATTTTATTATCACCATTAATTCAACTCACATAGGCCTAAGTGATGTAACGCTGGGCTCAAAAAATTACCTCATGTTCCTTGATTATATTATTGTCTTGCGTTGGTTTTTGTAGATAGTAGGCCACTGTGGTCTGTTATTAATCGTTAAATTAAATGATGTTTTTAGTTATCATGATTGATATTTTAGTGTATCTGTTGACTAGGGGCTGTCCATAAATGATGTCACACTATTTTGGGGTACATCGAACTACATCGGTACATCGAATTAAGGAACAAGGGGGGCCCTCCCCCCTTGTCCGAGTTGGTCACAGAGATGATGACCCCCCCCCCATGAAATCATTCATGCAAATTTGAAAAAACTAGGGTTGGGATATTGAAAAAAGTTTTCCTTGATTTTTTAGTCCCCTAAATCCCCTAAAAATCACCTAACCACCCAAATTCTGCATTAAAATATAATTTCATACAAATTATATGGCGCCAACTCATTTTCCTGAAAATTGAAGGAAACAAATATTATGTAGTGTAAATGTGGATGTCACATTAGTGTATACCCCCCCTCCCCCCTTGTCACACATTGTCACATGGTTGATGACCCCCCGCCCCTGAAATGTGGACGTCATTTATGGACAGCCCCCTGGATCTGTTTGTGTGAGCCGTAGCCAGAGCCGTGCTTGTCGTAGGCCGGTTAGATCTAGCGCTCGCTCACGAGTGTAAATAACTAAAAGCGGTGATATTTGTGATATTTCAGATTATTTATGTGACTCGTTTAACTGTGTTAGCGTAGTCCTGATTAAGGAATAGTGACGGATATTAGGGACGTGTTGTGAATGAAACGCTCGACGTTACAAGTCAAGTAGCGTGAAGCGAACATTTCATTCTGTTCGGTCGTTCGTATGATGTATTACTAGAGTGAAGTACAGTCGACACACTGAGAGAATAGGATTCGTGCAGCCACCACAAGAAAACTTCATCGGTATAGAAATATGAGGTATTTCACAAATACACTCGGTATTGGTTGTTTTTAATAATTATAATGATTACAAATGAGTATATTTGAAATATAAAAATGTATCTTGTGCACTTAAGCGAAACGAACAATGAAAATACGGTTATGTTTTATGTGTATTCCATCCTTTTTCTGTCAGATGGTTGGTGGTTCTGGTAACCACACAGGTTCGTGAACAAGCAATGTTTCCATTTAATCCGCTAAAAATAATATTTTTTCATGCAACAAGATTACCTGTAATTTGAATTCATAAATTTGTTTTCCCAAGTTGACCTAGAAAAATTCAATGAAACACAATATCTATTTGATTTAAAAAATCAAAAGAGCCGCTATTAGTGTGTATCATGCTGAGCTGATTTTAGTGTTGTCATGTTGAAAATCATTCAGTGCACCAAAGTGATACCAGGATGCGCCACGGTAGGAATCCTATTCTCTCAGTGAGTGCATGGACTGTACGTGGATATTGGTGCGTGCCGGTTTTCCGTGACCGTGAAGCAGAGTGTTTTTAGTCCGCGTGAACGTGGCCACAGCTCCAGCGCCGAGGTTCGTGGCGTGGCGGCAGAACGTTG